>PVIA01010293.1:0-52933 GCA_004024845.1 Tonatia bakeri | reverse complement strand
GCCTGTTTTTAGGCCACTACCAGGCTGTTTTGATTACAGTGGCCTTGTAATACAGTTTGGTATCAGGTATTGTGATCCCTCCTACTTTACTCTTCTTTCTCAAAATTGTGGCAGCTATTCAGGGTCATTTATGGTTCCATATAAATTTTTGAAGTGCTTGTTTTATGTCTGTGAAATATGCCATTGATACTTTAGTAGGTAGTAGGTATTGCATTGAATGTGTAAATCGCTTTGGGTAGTATGGACATTTTGATGATGTTAATTCTTCTGATCCATGAACACACTGTATGTTTCCATTTGTTTGTGTCTTCCTTGATTTCTTTCTTTGTGTTGTGTAGTTTTCTGAATAGAGGTCTTTTACCTCTTTGGTTAGGTTCATTCCTTGGTTTTTTGTTTTTTGTTTTTTTTGCTATATCGAATGGGATTTTTTCTTGATTTCTGCTTCTGCTGTTTCGTTGTTGGTGTACAAAAATACCTTTGATTTCTGGATATTGACTTTGCATCCTGCTGTTTTTCCAAATTCATCTATTAGGTTGAGCAGTTTTTTGGCCAAGTCTATAGGATTTTCTATGCACACTATCATGTCATCTGCAAACAGTGACAGCTTTGTTTCCTCCTTTCCGATTTGGATGCCTTTATTTCTTTTTCTTGCCTGATCACTGTGGCTAAAACTTCCAGTACAATATTGAATAGAAGTGGTGAAAGTGGACAACCTTGTCTTGTTCCTGATCTTAGTGGAAAAGATTTTAGTTTTTGCCCATTGAGTATGATGTTGGCTGTAGGTCTCTCATATATGGCCTTTATTATGTTGAGGAATGCTCCCTCTATTCCCACTTTGCTGAGTGTTTTTATCATAAATGGGTGTTGTACCTTATCAAATGCTTTTTCTGCATCTATTGATATGATCATGTGATTTTTGTCTTTGCTTTTGTTTATGTGCTGTATTATATTTACTCATTTGTGAATATTGCACCATCCTTGCATCCCTGCCTTGGTTGTGGTATATGATGTTTTTAATGTATTGTTGGATGCAGTTTGCCAATATTTTGTTGAGGATTTTAGCGTCTATGTTCATCAGAGATGTTGGCTTGAAGTTTTCTTTCTTTGTTGTGTCTTTATCTTGTTTTAGGATTAGGATGATGCTGGCCTCATAAAAAGAGTTTTGGAGTCTTCCATATATATATATATATATATATATATATATATATATATATATATATATATATAACAACTCAATAATGCAAGCAACCTAATAAAATTAATGAGTAGAAACTTAAACAGAGAGTTGACAAAAAATTATATATGCCAATTAATATACATGAAAAAGGTGCTCAAAGGTGACATGATAGTCATTGGTAAAATGCAAATTGAAATCACAATGAGAAACCAGTATGCACCCACTAGAATGGCATCACCAAATATTGGCGAGCATGTGGAACAATTATAACTCTCATGTGTTGTTGGAGAGAGTGTAAAATGGTACAAGCACTTTGAAACACTATAAACTTGTTGAGCACATGACTTAGCAATTCCACTCCTAGATGTCTACCCAGAGAAAGGAAACATATATCCAGTAATATGTTGGTAAATGTTTAGCCAGCAGTTCTAAAATAAATTAACTAATTAACAAAAAATTGAAATCCTGATTTGTAGCATTACCAATTTCTGTGGTATAAATACCCCTACTATGGCCAATTTTAAGCCATCAGCACAGTATCTCTGAACACAGAGTTAGGAAGAGATGCACACTATCAAACTCTAGTGAGCCAGTGAAAGCCAGCTCCAGCAAACTCATGTATGTGCCCCCAAATTATTTGTATTCATTGCTTCATTCATAGAAACAAAAGTGGAAACAACTCAAATATCAAACAACAGAAAAATGGATAAATACATAGTAGAATATCCACATAATTGAATACTACTTAGCAATGAAAAGGAGTATACTACTCCGACATATGCAAGAGTATAGATGAATTTCAAAAACACTATACTGGGTAAAAGAAGACAGAAAAGAGTATGTGATTGATCCCATTAATATGAATTGTGTATGATTCCTTGCATATGTTTCTAAAATAGGCAAAACTAGTGCTGATAGAAAGCAGAACAGCTGCTTCTTGCAATGGAGGTGGGCAGTTGACAATAGACTGGGTAGGAGCACAAGAGAGGTTTCTGGAGTGATGGAAATGTGTTCTATCTTACTAGTAGTGTGGGTTATATGTGTGTACATATTTGTCAAATCTCATCAAACTGTTTGCTTAAGGCTTGTGCATTTACTTTGAAAAGAACACTTTAATAGAAATATTATTGCTCTTTAGTTTTGCATTTGTTATGCTTTTTCAACCAAGATTTTCATTAAAAGTTGTAAAAACATGTCTAGAATAATATGCAAAATATTTGTAAATAAACTAAAAAGAAAGGAATAGCCTTGGATACAATTTTAGAAGTGGTAAGGCAGATGGAATATGTAAAATTTTTAACTGATTTAGGGCTTAATTATTTAAAAGAAGAGGGAAAATAAAAGGTTTGCTGTAGTTTTTAATAACATACATTTTTTATGCTAAGTGTTTTTATTTTATGTCTGGGTAAGATAATGTCAGTGTTTCAAGTTATTTCACAAATATTGCAGAGTTGGATGATAAAACAAAATTCAATTCACGAATTTCCCAATTGATCTATCCTTTTTCGAGACAGTATTTGCTTACAGGTATAAAAGTAATCTTCATATTCAAATGGAAATGTGAAAAAGAAGTTCAGGCTCTCCTCATCTACCTGAGACCCTTGGCTATAGGAAAGATCCATTTACCCTTTAATCTTTTCCAAATTAATGTTTCCACCTCATCAAAATGTATCAGGCATGGTTAAAGGAAAACAGCATGGTTCTATATTTAGATGAGAGACTTAAAGAAGTACTTGCAATAAGCTATTATAACCACTGTTTCAAGTGGTTTTGTTGGATTACAGAGGAAGATCTTTAAGTATTTTCCAAACACGAATCAAATTCAAAACATGTTTTTACCCCAACTAGTATATCTTGACTACCTTAAACATGAGTATTTTAAGTGCAATGTGAAACATTTCAAGTTGTTTTATATTCATTTATGTTTGTCAAAGCATTACTTTCAAGTAATTACATATATGCAAATGTGCTCCTGAGCTTTCCCTTTAAGTAAGAAGTAAAAAGGTCAAATTGTAGTCAGACAATTTTTTAAAGATTTTATTTATTTATTTTTAGACAAAGGGGAGAGTACAGAGAAAGAGAGGGAGAAAAACATCAATGTATGGTTGCCTCTCACGTGCCCCCTGCTGGGGACCTGGCCCGCAACCCAGGCATGTGCCCTGACTGGGAATCAAACTGGCAATCCTTTGGTTCGCAGGCTGGCGCTCAATCCACTGAGCAACACCAGCCAAGGCATGTAGTCAGAAAATTTAATTCAGAGTTTTAACTTGATAAGTTTCAAATATCGTTTGAAAGTACATATTTCCCTGGAGCTTTAGAATATATATTTCCCTTCCCCCACCTCTTCATTCTGTATTAGCCTTAAAGATTGATTTAATATATCAATATTGCAGATTTTTAACCAAGAAACATTAACAGACTTTGATGACAACACAGAAAGGTTTAGTAGTTTGAGAATATGACTAAAACACGATTCAGTTTTACATAGATAATAAATGTTTAATATATGATGGATGTTTCCCCTTAGCAAAATATTTCAGGAGGCATATTCTCCATTTCCTTTTACCTGGATGAGTTGCCTGTAATTGAGATAGTTTCTGCATCAGCCTTGCTTCCTTCTCATCTCGTTTTGACTACTGGAGAGCAGCCAGATCAAGATTTCAGATGGTGGAGGAGAGAGAGGTCAGGCTATTAATCTTCTCACTCCTTCTCTGTTTTACTGTGTTTTCGAGAGTGATTGCCAAAACCTGCTAGGCCCACCATTGTCAGCCTCTGTAGGAGACCTTCTGCATGGTGTGGGCCCAGCTCCCACTCAGAGATGCACAGGACCCATGCTCATGGATAGGTTCTCCCATGGGGAATCAGGCCTGCAATGTGCCTAGGCCGCTTTGAGTCTTGCTCTTGCTAAAAACTCCCTCACCCTGAATTGAGGACATTTACTGCAAAGTAACTTCCTAAAATCCATGCTAAACCTTCCAAGGATGAGTGTAACCAGTTCAACCACTTTTGCCTTTTCATTTGCAAATACCCTTCTTTTGTGATGTGATTAGCGACATTGGCTCTTTTGCTTTCTGTAAAAGGTAACTACCTAAAGTGAACCTGTGCATAGTAAATGAGAACAATTCATGTAATGTGCCGAGAAAACCAATAAAGGCCTATAATGGCAGAGGCTGTGGCTTTTGCTCCCCTTGAGTGAAAAGCCATGCTGTCCCTTTTCCTCCACCAGACTCAGTAGTCTGTGTGAATATCTCATTTCATCCATAATGACATGGACACTCCAGGCCAGTGCCTGCATCAAGCCTCTCTTCTCTGAGCTCAACCTTTTCCCAGGCTTGGCCTTGCTATCCCCTTCTCTTGACCCTTCAGGTCTATGAGCTGTAACAACTTCTCACTGTTGTAAAAACCTAACTCACGATTCCTTGTTGGACTTTACCCCTGCCCATACCTGTGTAAATAATTCTTTCATTAAATTGTTGTCAGTGTCACCTTTTTAATGGTGCCATCTGTGTCTTCCTTGAATTCCAACTGACAGTGATTGGTACCAGTGTGATCCCAGAAAATAGACCCTGAAAAAAGATTCTGGATTGGTCACTGTGAGCTGCAGATAATCTTAACATGAGGAACATGCCATAAGTAAGCTACAGCATGCAAAGGCATTAGTTAACTCAAGTTATCATCAGTGGTTGCATGGGATAGAGCACAAGCAGAGAACAAGGCCTTGGAGAGCAAGTAGCTGGGCATTGACTAATATTGCTTCAGTGACAATGACTAATCTATGGGGGTGACACAAGTACTTCTGACTGCCCCAGAGAGCATTTTTTAAAACAAGGTAAAAAATTAGCCTTACCCATCCAAACAAGGTTTGGGGGAAGAATCAGAATGTCTCTATTCTGTCCTTAAAGAAAATCCTTGTCTTATGTAGTGAGAAGAAAGACATGGTACCTATTCCACAAATCATAAAGTTGGACTTGTACAGCATCGTTCTATTATTACATGCAGATGATATTTGAGACCAAGTGCAAGCAATTACATAAAGAACAAATAAAACACATTAGCAGGTTGTTCAGCATCTCATGAGGCTCTGGTAACAAATTCTCTCCCGTGGGGCTTTCTGACCAACAATGACACTGTCACTAGTCCATGGATACATCACCATCCTCTTGAGATCCCCAACCCCGCCCACACTGCTGTAGGGACTCTCCTTCTCTCATTCTTTTCAGTCAAACTATTCCGAGTGAGTGAGCCATCTGCTTCCTGCTGGGATCCTGACTGATTTAGTGCACAACATCCATGCCCATGTGTGAGTGTGCACACACACACTCAATATTCCCATTACCTAGGATTATGCCAAAAGGAGAAAAGGAGCCTGAATGAGTCAAGAGAAATAGTATGTTGTGTAAAGGAGATGATTCTGAAGTAACATAGTTTGAAATTTAATACCCAAAGTCATTATTCTTTGGCTAATAGGTAGAAGGAAAGGAAATTTCTTTCTGCTTTGAACCTCAATTTTTTAATTCATAATAAAATAATGCTTCATTAATTCATTGTGATTAAATTAAAAAATTTATAATAACAAGTAAAGCACCTACAATGCTGCATATACAATAATTGGTATCTCATTAGTTGGAGAGGTACAGTAGAGGATCATTTATCCAGATATCCAAACACTAAATTCATCCAAACTATGGATTTTTGTCAAAGTCTTTTATGTATGAACATTCATTTTTATTAAATCACAATAGTCTAATAATAGAAGCACAAGTTCTTATGGTGCATCCTGTGTGCTAACAGTGAATTTCTACCAGAATGCAAAGGAGTACCCAGTGTTACAATCCCCACTTGTCCTTGGAGCACAGTGGAAACCACAGTGGATCAGTTCAGGGACATCTTGGTAATCTGACTGGTACAGAATGACTTGTGAGAGAGTTTGTAAAGAACATGGGTATTCTTTACATGTTCTACCAAGTCATTTTATTATTCTTCTTCTTGGAGGTAAACTATCAAAATTTTGGGAATTTTTAATTGAGAAGAGGTTGTGTCCTTGACACTCTAGATAAACAAATTTCTACCCCATGTGCTTTGCAAGTCTTGGCTGCTGAGAAAAGTCTATATTCACCTTGCAGTGTGTATGAGTGTTTTTCCCCTATAAGGACCATGGAGGCTCAATAAGATAGTTGTACTTTTATTTAATTTAGTTTAGCCCTGCCTTAATACTATAAAAGGTTTTGAGTCAGCTTAGAAAAATACACAAATAAGAAAAAGCTAAATAGATGAAAAATCTGAGTGAAGAGGAAATAAGGATAGGAAAATAAAGCCAATGGAAAGGTTAATACATTTTAAAAATCCAAATCATAAATTAGTATATACATATTAAAGTTGGGCCTTGAGTATGTCTCTAAACTTTCTGGTAGCTGACAGGGGAATGAAACATTGTTGGTTACAGGATTCACAGAGTGGTGGGGTTTGGAATAAATTGGTCTCCCAAGAGACACAGCATTTGCTGGTAATAAAACAGAGCAATTTCTCTATGGATCATCATAAGGGGGGCTACAGGAGACTATGTCCTTCACAACATTCTCCGCAATAAATATAATAGTGTGATCTTGTTTGACTATTTCATGTAACTTTCCTAAATGTATTCAGTAAAAGTAATTCTATGAAGATCCAACTATGTAGTCAAAGTCCATAGGATATGTATGGTTTTGTTTGGGAGGAGGATAAAGTAAAACATCTAGAAAAACTTAATGAACTACACATCCAATATTAAGAATCAGCAGAGAATTCAACTTGATTTTTTTCCCTCTAATCTAAGAACTTGAAGGGTAGAGGTTTGATTTTGCTGAACTAGAGACAGATCCATATACATTGATCATCAGTTAAATGGTTGGGGAGAGGTGTGCACACATTTAAGAAACTTAAGAGCCCAACTAACACATGGCTGACCAACTGACCATGCTACCTTTATGAGGTAGACAGAGGAATTACAAGAACCGTGATTTACCATATTAAATCTTGTAATGAAATAATTGCTACAGATATTCCTTTGCTGTTTTCCATTAATTTCCAATTTATACCCTTTAAGAAGGTTTTTGAGTGGAGGTTGAACTGGCACAATAGTTTTCCAAATTATGCAGTATTTCCTTCTTTCTTTACTCTGAAATTAATTAATTGTCTATTATAGGTTAAGCACTGTGTTAGGTAGTGCAAATACAAAGATGAGGGAGACATAATTATTGCTCTAAAAGCCTAGAAGGATAGACATTATGTAAATGGAAGTTCCCATAGAGTCTACAGTATGATAGAAGTAAACCAATAGAGTACTTAGTTTTACTTGAAAAACAAATTCAGGGAAAGTTTCATAGATCAGAGATGACTAAAATGAATTTTAAAACCTAAGGAGAGAATTTGGTAAGTAAAGAGGAGGAGAAAGTGAAGGCAGGAGCTTTGTAGTCTATGTAAATTAAGTTATTCAAAGATGTTAGGTAAGGAAAGAGCACCCTCCGGCTTGGCTTTTACTTATTTTCTAATTTTAATTGTTGTTCAAGTACAGTTTTCTGTCTTATACTTCCATTCCAGCCCACCCCTCACCCTCCCCACCTCCCTCCCATTTCTACCCCCACCCCCTAGTTCTTGTCCATGTGTCCTTTATACTTGTTTCTGTAAACCTTTCCCCTTTTCCCCTGAAATTCCCTCCCCTCTCTCCTCTGGTCACTGTCAGCCTGTTCTCTATTTCAGTGTCTTTGGTTATATTTTGCTTGTTTCTTTGTTTTGTTGTTTAAGTTCCTATTAAAGGTGAGATCATATGGTATTTGTCTTTCACTGCCTGGCTTATTTCACTTAGCATAATGCTTTCCAGTTTCATCCATGTTGTCACAAAGGGTAGGAATACCTTCTTTCTTTCTGCTGCATAAAATTCCATTGTGTAAATGTACCATAGTTTTTGGATCCATTCATTTACTGATGGGCACCTAGGTTACTTCTAACACTTGGCTATTGTAAATTGTGCTGCTATGAACATTGGGGTGCATAGGTTCTTTTGGATTGGTGTTTCAGGGTTGTTAGGATATAATCCTAGCAGTGGAATTGCCAGGTCAAAAGGCAAATCCATTTTTAGTTTTCTGAGAAAATTCCATACTGTTTTCCATAGTGGTTGTACCAGTCTGAAGTCCCACCAACAGTGCACTACGGTCCCCTTTTCTCCACAACCTGTCCAACACTTGTTTTTTGCTTTGTTTATGATGGCTATTCTGACCAGTGTGAAGTGGTATTTCATTGTGGTTTTAATTTGCATCTCTCTGATAGCTTGCAATACTGAACATCTTTTCATGTGTCTCTGGATCCTCTGTATGTCCTCCTTGGGTTTTAGAAGGACTGCTCTGGCAGCAGCTCAGAGGACAGCACATTAGTTTCACCACTGCATAGATAGTTTGAGCATCATCACAATGGTGGTATGACATACTACATAAAATTTAGAATGCACAGCTGGTGCATTTAGATTTGATAGAGAGTGGTAAAACAAAATGCAGTTGAGTATAATCTGCAGTTTTCCAGCTTAGTCAACTGTGTGAATGATGCTGCTTTTCACAAAGACAAGAGAAAATGAGGAAGAGCTGGTCTCAGTCATTGAGTTCCGATTGGGTTCGTGAAGGAAAAGACGGTTGTGAAAGATTCAGGAAACACTTCCTTGTAGGACATTAGAAAGATAGCAGGTCTGAAGAGATCTAATGGTAGTTGAAACAGAGGTATGTGGTTAAGTCTGTGAAGAGAGAGTATATAGAAGAATCAAGATCAACAGCAGAACACACCTGTATTTAAAAGCCCATGAAAGAACACAGCAAGAACTAGTCAGACAGGAAGAAAACCAGTTACTAGAGACGGGGAATATCATAAGAGAAGGAGAGGTCTGTCATTTTAAATGTTAAATAGTAAAATTTAAAATGTAATGGGCAATCAGCTTTGTAAATTAGGTTTTTGGTAGCCATGTTAAATGATGTGCATTTAAAATACACTTAGTGAACACTGTACCAGCTCTGAGGCACTCTCATCATGAAGCTTACACTCTCAGCAATAAACAATTAATGTGTTAACCAAATAAAATGTAAATTTGATATATCCTATAAGATTAAAATGTTATGAAAAAATAAATAGGGCAAAAAAGTAGGGATAGCAACAGGAGGTATGAAGGAGGGTGGTCTGAGTAGTTCTCATTGGCAGGTGACATTTAAGCAAACAGTTGAAAGAGATGAGGGTGTGAGCCATGAGTATATATTGGAAGAGCATTTCAGAGCATGGAAATAGCTCATGGAAAGGCTCTTAACATGCCTGGGTATTTAAGAAATAGTAAGGAAGTCAGAATAGCTGGTGTGGTGCAAGCAAGGAAAAAGCAATAGGAGACGAGTTCAAAGGTTTCAGGTCATCTAAGACTTTGTGTGTTATTGTAAAGACTCTGACTTTCACTTATGCAAAATGGCAAGCCATTGGAGGATTTCGAGCAGAGGAATGACATGAGCTGATTCTTGTTTTAAGGGTTTATGGAACAACAATAAAATAATTTAAATTAAAAAAAGAAAATACAAAATTTATGAAATTAAAAAAGAAAGGGTTTACTCTGGTGTATAGGCTTTGCGGAGGGGGTGATGGGTGCAAAGGTGGAAAGAAGGATGCCAGTCAGTGAAAGACACTGGTGATCAGAGCAGGTGACAAAGGTGGTGAGGAGTGAGTGGCCTCTAGACATTTTCTCAAGATGCCAGAAGGATTTTCCAATGTGTCAGAAGAGGAAGTGAGAGATAAAGAGGAGTCAATGTTGTTGGCCTGAGGGACCGGAGCAATGGATATGCCATCACTTGCATTGAGGAGAATGTGCATAGAACACGTAAGAGGTGCAGAAACATTAATAGGCAAGCTATTAAATATCCTAGCAGAGATGGTGACTAAGCAGTTGGGCACATAAATATAGATCCAGAGGAGAGATCTGGACTATTGCTATAACATAAAAACGTCACTCATGAACAAAGAGGAAAAAGGACTCACTGACATGCGGTGATTGCAGGGAGAAGGGGGTATAAGAAGGTTAAATGGTAATGGGAACAACACAATAAAAAATTAAAAACAAAACAAAACAACAACAAAAACAATCTTCAGTCAAATCCATGGTATTTAAAGCCATAAGACAGGGGGACCTCATCAAGTAAGTGAATATGGATGTGGAAGAGAAGAGGACTAATGACCAAGCCATGAGGACCTCCAAAGACAGGGAAAGGGGGAAGAAGGGAAACCAACTAAAGCACCTGGAGAAGTGGTCAATAAGGTAGGAAAAACCAAGTGTGATATCCTTAAATGAAGTGAAGAAAATGTATCACAAAAAGATAGCAAGTAACCCTGTCAAATATTGCCATTGAGTAGAGCAGGCTGAGGAATGAGATTTGGCCACAGAATCTAATGATTTCACTCAGTAAAGTGTGAGAGGCAATCCCTGTTCAGGTGAGTTTAAAAAGAAAATTTGAAATTGTGTTTTGTTGCAAAGAGGACCAAAGAAATAATTATTTGGCAGAGTAAGTAGGGCAAGAGAAGTAATTTTTGTATTTCTGTTAAAGATGGGAGGTGGGTACAGGTCTGATTACAGTGAGTTGAAGAGCATTTGAAATTTAAAAAAATAGAGGCAAAGAAAATCAAAGATTGTTTCAGAAAGTATGGTCAAAAGGGATGGTGTGAAAGATACTAGCCAAAGGATTGCTCAGGTCAGAGGAAATGTTAGCTAAACCTCCCCAGTATGGAGTGTAACTGGTTCAACCACTTTTGCCCTTGGTCAGCAACATCCTTCTCTTTGAAGTAATTAGCATCATTCTTTCCTTTGTTTTCTATAAAATGTAACCACCTAAAGCAAACCTGTGCATAGTAAATGAGGACTCTCCTCAATGTAATGTGCCCAGAAAAGCAATAAAAGCTTGTCAAGGCAAGGGTTGGGCACTCTCCCCTTGAGAGAGTGGCCGTGCTGTCCCTTTTCCTCCACAGGACTCGGTAGTCTGTGTGAATTTGTCTTGTCTCATCCATAAGTCTCATCTGTAATGCTGCAGGCCCCATTAGCTGGGGTCTGTGTCAATACATGATGTAAACAAAACCTCCTGAATTTGCTGGGGACTAAATGCTGATTAAAATCCTTACCAGATATCAGAAAGGATTCCACAATGCACACACTGTTTGATTTTGCAGACTGTGAAACAGGAAATTATGATGTACAGACAAGTCAATTATTTGCGATAGCTCAGGGCCTTTCTAGTGGAATAAAGTGCAACAGCAACAGCATCACCAATTTTTGACCTTTAGGATAATATATAAAACATCTAGTATATCTACACATTCTATTTATTATCCTTTTCTGTTTCTTATTGATTGATCTGAGTGATACAGGTAATGTTTCTTAAATATATTAAAATTAGTTAATACAGAAATCCAGAGAAACTAAGTAACTAGTTCAATGAAGCCCAGTTCGACTTGAATCAAGAACTCCTTGATTTAGTCCTCTGTGCTGCCTATATTTATGCAAGGAAAAAGTCAGAATATTGGCACTGGAATCCTGACTTCACTATATTTTTCAGTACTTAAGGGACCTGATTAGTCTCTAGTTGCAGTGTTACCATATTTTGTTGTGTATAATGTGCATCCATGTTTTTGGACTAAACTTTCAGGAAAAAGTCTTTCATTTTAATTTTTAAACTCAATTTTTTATTTACTTATATTTAGAAACAAAACAATTATTGTACTCCACAGTATTATTTGACATATGAATACTGTTATTGATTTCTAGAGTTATACATTTAACACACAAGCATAAGTAAAAGAATTAAAAACATTTATATAGATATGAAATTAGTACTACCCATGAATAATGCACATCTTTATTTTTCCCCTCAAGAATTTGGACAAAAATATGCATATTATACACAGCAAAATATGGTAACTATGTTTATGATTCAGGTTACAGTTTGTGACATTAGTCAGAGGGAATATTGCAGGTCAGAAGCAGAACTAATGCTCCTGGAAAGAACACTGCCTCTTTAGGGTTCTTGTTAAGATTATGATATTCTCTGTGGTGCTTGTTCAGAACTTGTTTTACGATAATTAAGATGCAAAATTTAAAGTAATTTACTGAGTTACTAAAATGAGCATAAAAATTAAATTAGAATCCTTGACATATTTTAATCTGCAACAAAGATTGTAGTGGACTTTTCAAGACAGTTCAAGTCATTGTACACATCGCCTTCCCCCATACCTCCAACTTTTCTATTTTCTTGTTTTGATGTATCATATTTTAAGGGTTTTTATGCTTTCTTTCACCTTATATCTAATCATTCATATCCTACAAGTTACTTCCCCCAAGCCTCCCCTGTCTATGCCCCCTTTTCATTACTTCCTTAACATTACTGTGGCCCAGCACACCATTGCCTATGCCGGGCCTCACTGTGGACTGGATGCATTATCAGGTCTGTGCAGCTGCCTTAGCCCCTGCCCCCACCCCCAACTTCCAGAGACTGACTGGCTTCTCCTGTCTACATGGATAGGGCACCTCCATTTAGTATAACTCGATCCTATTCCACCAGGCACAGGAGATGGTCCAAACTAGGCCAGTCAAACCTTTCCCTAGGACTGACCAAAAAAAAAGTTAGTTTCTGTGATGGAAAAAAATGTAGGGTTAGGCCATGCTTCTCTCATGTTTACCAAAGAAAGTAAGAACACTGCCCTCAAAGAGTGGGAGGGAATCAAATCTTCTCCACAGGTGGCGAACAGACAAGTTGGACGCAGAGGTCGGTCATGGCCATCTTCCTCAGTTACATGGTTCTGTTCAGTAGGCCTTCCACACTCAATTCTTTGGTTTCCTTATAATGATTGTTTTTTAAATTTCTACAGTAATTTAAATAGCCCTAACTAAAAACACCGTGGGACTCTCCTCATTGTTCTCTCTGCTTCCTATCCCTCCCTATCTCTTCCTATTCTTATCCATACTGCATGCCACTGACATACAGGTATATTTTCAGATTAAGGAATTAAGATTTTTTTCAATAATCAAAAGGAACCAATGTGAATGTGCAGTTGCCAGGAGAGGTGACATGGGGGGAAATTAAGTTTCTCATAAGTAAAGTTAACTGCAGTGCAAGAAATAGTTCAAAAAGTTATTAGTGGCGAGCAAGTGATTGCATCTGTCTAATGCAGGAGCCCACATTTCTAGCTGAGGTTGACCATCCACCTGTGCTCTGAGTTCCAGACTCTTCTGGCCTCTCAGGGACCACAACAGCGAGCAACATTGCCACCTGCTGGGCATTAGAGAAGTTACAGAACTGAATTTTCTGTTCAAATATTCTCAAACTTCAGGGTTTGAAGCCAGCCTTAAAAATCCTGTTTTTTCTTTAGCCACACAGAAGCCTATTAATTGGATGTAGTCTCATTTATTTTTTCCTTTATTTCCCATGCTCTAGGATATATATCGGCAAAATGAAGAGGGGGCCAACTGTGTGGGAGAACATATTTACCAATGATACATTGAACAAGGGTTTGATCTCTAAAATATATGAAGAGCTCATATGACTCAACACCAGGAAGACAAATAATCAGATTAAAAATGAGCAAAGTACATGAACAGATACTTCTCCAAGGACATACAGAGGGCCCTTAGACATATGAAAAGATGCATAACATTATTAGCCATCAGAGAGATGCAAATTAAAATCACATTGAGATATCACCTCACACCAGTCAGAATGACCACCATTAATAAATCAACAAACAAAAAGTGCTGGCCAGGATGTGGAGAAAAATGATCCTTAGTGAACTGTTGGTGGGAATGCATACTGGTGCAGCTACTATGGAAAACAATATGGAATTTCCTCAAAAAATTAATGAAACTGCCTTCTGACCCAGCAATTCCACTGCTGGGAATATACCCTAAGAACCCTGAAACACCAATCCAAAAGAACTTATGCACCCCAATGTTCATAGCAGCACAAGTTATATAATAGCAAGGGCTGGAAGCAACCTAAGTGCCCATCAGTAAATGAGTGGATCAAAAAACTGTGTTACATTCACACAATGAAATACTATGCAGCAGAAGAAAGGAATTCCAACCATTTGCAACGGCATGGATGGAACTGGAGAACATTATGCTAAGTGAAGTAAGTCAGTCCATGAAAGACAAATACCATGTGATCTCACTTATAAGAGGAATCCAAAGAATAAAACAAACTAACAAGCAAAATAGAAGACTTACAGCAGCCAGAGGGTAGAGGGAAATAATGGTGGAAAGAAGGGGAAGGGACTAGTCAAATAGCTTTTATGAATGACCCGTGGACATGGACAACGGAGTGGGGGTTGACTATGGGAGCAGGAGAAGGGCTGAGTGGGGGAGGGCAGAGGGGGAAAAATTGGGCAAGTATAATAGAATAACAATAATAATAATTAAAAGAATCCTTTTTTAAAAGAAATGTAAATAAATTACAATTGTGTATAATGATGATTCTTATCATTTAGGCCATAATGCCATTGCTGAATTATAACTCTGGAAATGCTGCAATTGTAGGAATTGATGTTCTACTTGAGTTATTTACATTTTTACTGTAGCCAGTGCCATTAATTATCAACATTAAATCAAGCAATTATAAATGAGTTAAATGTGTTTTGCAATAGAGGAGGTTAAAAAGACACATTTGATTCTCCATTCAGACTTGTTGGAAAATGCACTTAGTTAAATTAAAAGGCATCTTGTCAGAAGTATTTTTCATTGCTGGTCTTAATAATGGATGGTCTTCTCTTGAGTAAATTTAGAGTGGATAATCTAAGATTTATAACTAATAAAAAAGTATTTGCATAAAGTTGCCCATGGCTTCATCTTAAATAATAAAAGAAAAAAGACAGGTGTACAAGTAATTAAGTAATTTATGATCACTTTAAAACTATAAAACAGACTTCCAGCCAAGATGGAAGCATAGATAGAAACATTGTGCCTCCTTGCACAACCAAAAGAAGGACAGCAACAAATTTAAAAACAAAAAACAACAAGAACTGCCAGGAAATGGAACTGTATGGAAGTCCAACAACCAAGGAGCTAAGAAGAGATATTTATCCAGGTCAGCAGGAGGGGCAGAGACAGGCAGCAGGGTCAGGGAGGACTCACAGCAAGGCAGCAGCTGGAGAATTGGGCAAGGAAGTGGCTAGTGGAGCAGGCAGTCCCACATTTGCATGAGGATAAACTGGGAGGAACAACTGGGAATGAGACAGAACCCAACCCAGGGTTCCAGAGTGGGGAAATAAAGCCTCAAAACCTCTAACTAAAAACACCTATGGGGGTTGCAGCAGCTGGAGAAACCCCCAGCCTCACAAGTGAGTTTGTTGGAGAGACCCACAGGGTTCTACAATGTACACAAACCCGCCCACCTGGGAATTAGCACCAGAAGGGCCCAATTTGTGTGTGGGTAGTGAGGAAGTGACTGGAAGCTGCACCAGAGCTGAGCAAGCAACATTGTTCTCTCTCCGACCCCTCCCCCACATACAGCACCACAATGCAGCAACTTGGGTTGCCCCACCCTGGTGAACACCTAAGGCTCCACACCTTACTACATAACAGGCACACTGAGACAAAAAAAATATGGCCCAAATGAAAGAAAGATCAAAGCTCCAGAAAAAATACAACTAAGCGATGAAGAGATAGCCAACCTATCAGATTCACAGTTCAAAACACTGGTGATCAGAATGCTCACAGAATTGGTTGAGTATAGTTACAAAATAGAGGAAAGAGTGAAGGCTATCAAAAGTGAAATAAAGGAAAATGCAGAGGGAACTAACAGTGATGGAATGGAAACCTGGACTCAAATCAATGTTTGGACCAGAAGGAAGAAATAGACATTCGACCAGAACAGAATGAAGAAACAAGAATCCAAAAAAATGAAGAGAGGCTTAGAAAACTCCAGGACAACTTTAAATGTTCCAAATCTGAATCATAGGGGTGCCAGAAGGAGAAGAGGAAGGGATTGAAAACTTATTTGAAACAATAATGAAGGAGAACTTCCCCAATCTGGCAAAGGAAATAAGCTTCCAGGATGTCCAGGAAGCTCAGAGAGTCCCGAAGAAGTTGGACCCCAAGGAAGCACACACCAAAGCACACCATAATTACATCACCCAAGATTAACAATAAGGAGAGAATCTTAAAGCAGCAAGGGAAAAGGAAACATTCACCTACAAGGGAGTTCCCATAAGACTATCAGCTACTTTTTCAAAACAAACCTTACAGGTAAGAAGGTCTGGAAAAAGTATTACAAGTCATGAAAGGCAAGGACCTAAATCCAAGATTGCTCTGTCCAGCAAAGCTATCATTTAGAATGGAAGGGCAAAATAAAGTGCTGAGATATAAGGTCAAGTTAAAGGAGTTCATCATCACCAAGCCCTTATGTGAAATGTTAAAGGAACTTATCTAAGAAAAAGAAGGTGATCAGAAATATGAACAGTAGAAAGACAACAAACTCACAACAATCAACAACTGAACCTAAAAACAAAACAAAAACAAAAACAAACTAAGTAAACAACTAGAACAGGAACAGAATCACAGAAATGGAGATCACATGGAGGGTTATCAGCGGCGAGAGGGAGCGGGGAGAATGGGGTAAAAGGTACAAGGAATAAGAAGCATAATTGGTAGGTACAAAATAGACAGGGGGAGGTTAAGAATAGTATAGGAAATGTAGAAGCCAAAGAGCTTACATGTATGACCATGGACATGAACCAAGGGGGGCAATGTGTCTGGGAGGGGTGTGCAGGGCAGAGGGGAATAAAGAGGGGAAAAATGAGACAACTAAAATAGCATAATCAATAAAATATATTTAAAACAAAATCTATAAAACATTAAAAATATGTAAGTTAAATGAGAAAACTTCAAATCTCTATAACTGCAACTGGAAAACTATGAATGCTTACATAGTGGTGACTGGGAGGTCAAGGTATGTATCTACTGACAGAACTCTTCATGTTAAATCACGTTAGGGTGAACTTCTGGGGCATGGTGAACACCTGCTCTGTATCAAATCCTGAACCACATGGATCTAGTTCTGGCCAGTGTCTGAAGCATCTTGACCCACTTTCTCCTATAGGGCCTTCCCTTGGCCAATAACCTCATGCGTATCAGATTTCAATTTGCCACAGTACCTCAGAATGCTGTGACCCACCCCCTCCACCTCACTCTTCTCCTTCATATCTGAGAAGTCAGGAAGGTATGGTCTGCTCGCAGAAAGAAAATGTTAACATTACCCCTTCAAGTACACACACAGTTCCCAGGGGATAGTAAAAATAGTTCTTTACTTTGTCCCTCAAAATAATTATCAACCCATGCAGAATCCATTTCCTTTAGGCATGAGGGGTCCCTTCTCTGGTCTCCCTTCTCTGTCTTCCTATTTCTTCTCTCCTTTTATCCCCTCCATTACTTGAGTCCTTTCTCTTTCTCATTCCTTGGAGTTATTTAATTCCACGGAGTTACCCCTTAGGGAAGCTGGAGCAGAGTAATTCATATCCTTTAAGTCCTGAAGAAGGCAGGATACAGGACAGTGGTACTTCAATATCCACCCTCAGAGTGAAACATCTAAATGAAAAAAACAAGCAACAAAAACAACACAAAACCCTTTCTCCTACTAATAGCGTTGCCATTTTAAAGTAGAGCAAGTTTTGTCCTTTCTCCACCTATGTAAGCTCACTACTTATTACCATAGCTTGGTAATGGCTCGGGGAAGTGGGGGTAGGGAAACACCCACCCCAGGAAGGAGATGAGGGAGCTTTGAAGTTCCATTTGGGGTGGGGGTGGGCGTGTGTCCAACAACAAGGTTGCAGTCAGACTTCCTGCACCCTCCCTTCCCCACAGGGGACATCCAGACAGTCTGCTAGACCTACAATTTCTAAGGGTAGCCTGTGTTACATCAACCAATGGTAACTGTCTCCATCATATCAGTTACACAATAAGGTCTCTGAGCAAACTCTGCATTTATATGCAGTTGCTTAAAATAATAGTTAAGATCTTTGGGCAAGGGAAACCAGGCTTTCTGTTTTGAGTGTCTGACCATGGGACCTACAGTCTGTAGCTGTTTCTCCTACTCTAATTTCTTCCAGCTGTTGTATTGCAGTGCAAAGACAGAGGGAAACCATTCACGAGCTTAACTAAGATTTACTTTGAAGACAAGACAGATGCTCGTAGAATACCAATGAGAGTAAAACTCAGAGATGCTATATTCTGACTGACCTTGGAATGAGCAGTTTACCTGAAAGCAAAACTATCCTAACATTTTTCTCTGACGACTTGTTATATCTTAACTAATCACCATCTAGGAGATGTGAGCTAAATGCTCCAGCCTATTGATGTGCTGGCGGAGATGCAGACAAGCCTGTGCAACTGATGTAAGAATTCAACTCATCATAATTAGTGGGGTCTGGGTTTATTTAGTGGTTTATCTCCAAAATTAAACCCACCCTTAGATCCAAGTGTTGCCCAAAATTTCCAGAACTCACTGTTATAGTAAGAGTTCTCAATGCTGGCTTCACTTTATGATTGCCTGAGGCATTTAAAAACTGCCAGTGCTGAAGCCCAAACCCAGACTAATTAAATCAGAGTCTCTGAGAGGGAGTCTTGGCAAAAGACATTTTTTAAAAAGCTCCTTAGGTGATGTGCACCAGGGCTGAGAACCATCTGAAAGCTATTCAACAACTTACAATGGAATGGAAGCAAGCTAACATCCTTACACCATTTTCATTGCATTTATTAATAACAGCCAGATTTTCAAATTGTACTTAAATCATCAACATCACAACTTGAAATTCTGACCAATAATTTTAGTCCTCAATGTAGAAGTTTCCTAAATGGTATCTGGCAGTTTCATGAAACATTGGTACAACTTCCATTTATTCCTAAAGAATATTTTTTAAGATTTTATTTATTAACTTTTAGACAGAAGGGAAGGGAGGGAGAAAGAAAGGGAAAGAAACATTAACATGTGGTTGTCCCTCACTCACCCCCCACTGGGAATCTGGCCCACAACCCAGGCATGTGTCCTGCCTGGGAATTGAACCGACAACCCTTTGTTTCCCAGGCCGGCACTGGATCCACTGAGGCACACCAGCCAGGGCTATTCCTAAAGAATAATTTATAGGCTGGGGAATTTTCTTTAATTCCCTTATTTGCAAAGGCTAAATATATCATTCATTTTAACTGACTCTTTTGTGTATTTTTTGTATACCTTATTAGTATTTCACAGCCTAAAAATCAACTTCATATAGACAATACTGAAGCCTACTGAATATGCAAAAAATATGTGAGAACACAATTGAAAAACACATTTTCCTCAATTATTAAGTAAAGGAAAGAATACTCACTGTTTCTTCTTCACTAATACATATATACATGTATTAGTGAAGATGTAGATTAAGTTGCTATATTAAGGATATTCCAAAATACAATGGAGTAAATAAAATTGAAGTTTATTTTTCTCATGAAATAACCAAGAGGAGAGTAAATTTTGGTACAAGAAAGCTATTTCCATTGTTGACACTTTCCAGCCAATAAGAACAGAGAAAAGGACAGAGGCAGGCACATCGCTTCCACTAACACACGTGCCTAGTTGCAAGGAGGCCTGGGAAATGAGGTCTGCCTCTGGGCAGTCACGTGCCCAAACCAAAGATTTCTGTCACCAATACAAAGAAGAGGAGAATGAATATTGGGGTCATTCTCCATCTCTACATTCACATACAACTCAAAATCTAAATATACTTAAAATACAAAAGAACTATATGGTTTAAAATTTTATTCTGAGAAATGTTGACTTTCATAGTGTATCCTATTAACATTTGGGAAGTTTAAAATTTGTATTCATTTGATCAAAAATGTATTTTATGATGTACCATTTTTGTTCATAGCTTTAGCTATAACATCCAAGTGAGGCATATAAAATGAAACATGTAATACTTCCAAGTCAATTTCCTCAGCACTGACTTAATTTTTCCCAGAATGCAATAGTTCCACAGAACACGGTCCAGACAGATCTTATGATTGCCAGTGCTATTTCCTTTATTTGATTGAATAATTTCCAGCAGCTTAGTCACAGACTGCTTTGAAAATCTGATGATAATATATCTGGGCACCTCTACCCAAATATATTAACAACTTCACAAATAATTTCATGAGGTTTAGAGACACCTTCCCCATGAAGCTTTGCCTTAGAGTGCTTTGACTATATATAATATGAGAGATTTTCTCCCTATCTTCTATGACAGCCTGGGAACATATAGATGAAATCTAATCTCTGTTTCTGGGACCCATCAGTAGAATTCTTGGAGCTCTGGCCTAAGGAGAGACACCTAGCACATGATCTGGAGCATATTTATTGCTCAATAAATATTATCTCTCCTGTATTTCAAGGCCCCTCTGCTCCCTGTGAGAATTTCTTGGTATTCCAAGCATTTCCTTGATATTAGTGTTCCTCTTCCTATTTTCACCAACATGGATCACACCCAGAGCCATATAAGTTGACGTGGTCCCTCCCATGGCATTAATGCTGCATGCACATGGATCTTCTCCAAGCAGTGGGTACTTTTCAACCCTTTTACTCACCCAGCATCTGAATCTTCTTCCTTCACATGGTACATATGTTACCTCCTTACATGTTTGAATGAGAGACAAAATTTATCTTGTGAGATAGAAGCTGACAATGCAATATATTTTCTAGGGTCCCTTTTCTAGTGCACGAGCATGTAGTATAGGCTCTTCCAATTTTATGCACCTACCATGACTTGGAATTGAGAACTAGTGATACAATGATGCAGGGAATATAGACAATGGCCTCTGGTAGCAGTGATAGCTGGGATTAGTATTTCCGGTGTTACTATAGTACCAGTGTTAGTGGCAGAAACTAGAGTCATTACCAATGGGATGAGCAGTAGAAACCACAGCATCTACTGCTTTGTGACAACATCAGTGGCTGAATGAGTTTTGCTCACAGTAAGCCATGTTTGCTAAAAGCTTTAGTATAAATTTCTCTTTTTGGACACCAATATTGCTAGTTTTTCCAAAATCATCATTGTATTTCTTTTTATAAAATCTTCAGTAGTGAGCCCTGGCTGGCGTAGCTCAGTGGATTGAGCGTGGGCTGCGAACCAAAGCATCGCAGGTTCAATTCCCAGTCAGGGCACATGCCTAGGTTGCAGGCCATGTCCCCCAGCAACCGCACATTGATGTTTCTCTCTCTTTCTCCCTCCCTTCCCTTTCTAAAAAATAAATAAAATCTTAAAGAAAAAAAATCTTCAGTAGTAATCTTTAAACTTACATATATCTTCATGGGAAAATTTGAGGGAAATAAGAATAAATTTCTCCACTAAATAATAGGTCTAGGCACAACAACCTGAAATCCATGGAACACAGCAAAAGCAGTCTTAAGAGAGCAAGTCAGAGCAACACAGGGCTACCTTAAGAAACAAGAAAATCCTCCAATAAACAATCTAGCCTTACTCCTGAAGGAACTAGAAAAAGAACAACAAATAAAGTGAATAGAAGAAGGAAATCATAAGGACAACAGCAGAAATAAATAAAATAGAATTTAAAAAATAATACAAAAGATCAATGGAACCAAGAGCTTGTTCTTTGAAAAGATAAACAAGATTGATGAACCTTTAACCAAACTCATCAAGAAAAAAGAGAGAGGGCCCAAAGAAATAATATCAAAAATCAAAGAGGAGAAATAACAACTGATACCACAGAAATAAAAAGTATTATAAGAAAATATTACAAACAACTATACGCCAACAAATTGGTCAAAGTGAAAGAAATGGATGAATTCCTAGAAACATACAATCTCCCAAAATCCAATCAAGAAGAAACAGAAAATCTGAGAAGACCAATTATGACCCAAAAAATCAAAGCAGTGATCAAAAACTCACAATGAACCAACATCCTGGACCAGATGACTTCCCAGTGAATTTTACCAAACACTCAAAGAACTAAAATCTATCCTTCTTAAACTATTTCAAAAAATTAAAGAGGAGGGAAGACTCCCAACCTCATTTTATGAGGCCGGCATTCTCTTCATTCCCAAACCAGATAAAAACACTACAAAGAAAGGAAACTAAAGGCCAGTATCCTTGATGAACATATATGCAAAGATCCTCATCAAAACATTAGCAAACTGAAGTCAGAAATACATTTTAAAAAATCATATAGCATGATGAAGTGGGAATTATTCTTTGGATGCGAAGTTGCTACAATATATGCAAAGCATTTAACATGATACACCACATAAACAAAAAATGGGCAGAGCCACAGAGCCTGCACATCATCCCCAAATACTAGGAGAAATAAAGTAAGATAGTTATTTAGGAACTATATTTTAAGGTCTATATACATCTGCAAAATCATCTGAAGAAGACAAAATGGCTTCCAGGCCAGCAGCACTCCACAAGAACCAAACTGACTCTAGTATTCCATGCAGGGAAAGTGTGGACTACTTAAAGAAGAGTAAATTAGCCCTAATAAGCTTGAAAAATAAAGGTCGCTAAGGCAAGACTTGATAATGGTCCTTTTGAGCACATTCTAGGAAAAAAGAGTCAGATTTTTAGCATCTGAACCACAACTGTGAGGTTTCTCATGGAGCATCATAAATTTATTATCTTATTTTAGCTCAATTCTATTAAGTATCCATGTCACATAATTCCCTCTGTTTCCATTTATGCTCACATTACATACTTTTAATTCGTATTCTCTCCCATTACAAATTAAAAATTGGTTTCCAATTGTGATTTGGCTTCCCAAATGAACCCATAGACTATAAACTTCAATGAGAGCCTCCATGAGGAAACTTCTACGTCTTCAAAGTTAAAGACCAAGTCCAGCTTTCCTATGGGTATCTTTTCTATAATACTTCCAATTGCAAGATGGACCAATATCTATAACTAGTACTTAAAATGAGTTGATGGAAATTTAAAAGAAAACTTTCCTACACCTGCTTTAGATGATTTCTAATGTGAACATTGCTGAAATGCTTATCATTGTTCGTCTTTCTAAAAGTTCTGTGAGTTAACCTGGTTAAGGAGTTATATGACCTCAGAACACTGGCTAAGTTTATGAGTCTGAGTTCACTAGGATTTTTAGTTGCAGGGAACAAAGGCCGTCTGTTTGCCTCAAGCAAGTTGGGTGTGTTGTAAGGATACAGGTGGCACTTAAGAGGAAGGATATCACAAGAATTCAGGAAGGTCTGGGGCAATAGGAGGGTCAAGAGCCAAACATGAAAACAAGATTATGATTTTGCCTCTCAGCATGAGGAGCTCAATAATTTTCAGTTTTGTGCTCCAACATGAATAGTTCTATGCTCTCTCTCTCTATTCTGCCTCTCTGTTTTCCCTTCTATTTTTGTTCATACCACTTTCTGACTGCTCTCTCCCTAAACATCCAAATTTCCTGAGAGGCAAAATCAAATTAGACCTCAAGGCATTGTCGTTTGTGTTCAGGCAGGGCCTTCGCAATGTGCCTGCTCCGATGCTGCTGGCCAGTTTACAGGCCAACTCCCTTTGGGTTAGGTGTTCATTCCATACAATCACCTGGGTGAGGCAAGGCATCTGAGTGATTAGAACCTGGTCACCTCAGGCACCCAGAAGGTCTGAACATGAAACAGAAGCTGTGGGTTGGCCAGAACCTGCATATTAATAGAACCAGATAATTAACTCATAGAGTCAGGGAACCCAAATGTAGGTACGTGAATAAGCTACATTAAAATCTTCCAGTATTCATTTAAAAATAGGAAACTGGATTTAACTCCAGATATACTGAGTTAAAATTTTAAGATGGGGGATTAAAGAAAAAAACATATATATGTACATATATATATGATTTTCCATATATTTGTGTGTATATATATGGAAAAAGTAGGTTTGTGGTTCTATGTGAAATGCAGAGTTTATTCTTGTATTATTATTTATTAATTATTGTATTATTTTCCATGGGAACAACTGTAAACCTACTTTTGCCACACACTGTGTGTGTGTGTGTGTGTGTGTGTGTGTGTGTGTGTTTCAAAGCAGTGGTGTAAAGTGACCACTGCTTTGAAATAGTGAGGGAAAAGTGTAAAACAAGAAGGGTCGAATTCAAGGTTAGGAAATCTTAATTGTTTCAATAAATTTGCAGAGGACTTCTCATGTACTCTAGGTAGAAATGTGGGTGAAAGCACACCTGAAAAGTAGAAGTACTGAGGTGAAGTAGGTTTCTCCAAAGAAATAAAAATATAAGGAGTGTTTCTAGTTCCCAAAGTTCACACAAAAGACAAATCTAAGAGACCAGCAAAAAGGAATGTTAAATTCAAACACTTCAGCCTTTTGCTGCAGCCTCATAAAAAAGTTGAGAATTTGTTTTCTTTGTTTCCTTATCTACAACAAGTATATTCAGTAACATATCATAAGCAAAATGGAAAGCAATTTTATCAAAATGCTACCTGAATTATATATAAAATTAAATTTTAAAGAATAATTTAAAAAATATTTCATTTGAATGGAAGAAAGCTAATAAACTATTTTGTGATGCTTTAAAGGAAGAGTTGCTTAATATAAATATATCCTAATACAGTTACTATAAAAAATAAGCACATACTTTGGTATATTATTATCTTTATTATAAAACAAATATTCTCTGTTGAGGTAACATTTCAAAAGGTATTTGGCAAAAATCAATTGAGTTCTATATATACAATTCTGTTATGTGCAATACATGTAAAGGACTCAAAGAACAGTTTTTCTAGCATTGCACATAGACTGATTTTAGAAAAAAAATAAAGCTAAAAGTTATCTCTTAAAAGAGGAATTTTCTTCTCCCATCTCTCCATCCAACACTCGACATCACCACCAGTAGTCAATGAGGTGGTGCTCACAGGAGTTTCACAGAAAATGTCAAAAATGATAAATTAGTTGAAAAAAAAAAGTTTAATTTAGCCAAATGTCTCACACTGGTTCATAACTTGAAAGTGCTTTCACAAAGTAAACATTCAATCATACAGGATTTACTATTGCTTATCTCAAGAATAAATGGAATTCTCTCTTCTTCAATGAAGAAATCTTATGAAATGGTCTTACTCCAGTGTCTTCTCTGCTGTGGATCCCTCCCCTTCCCGATTCCCCAGGATGAGGTTGGTTCCCTCTTCTATCCTCTCATATGTTTTTTTCGTACCTCTGTTACAGCACCTTCCACATGGGATTGCAGTAGTTCTTGTTTCTCTCATATGTATTCCTCTTTACCTTTTTAGCTTTATTTATCCCTCTCTAAGCTCCTCAGGAGCAAGAAACAAGCCTTAAGCTTCTTGATATCCCTAGCACCTAGCACGGTGCCTGGTACATAATAGAATTTCAGTAACTGTTAGGTTCATGAGTTAGGAACTATTTCAGCTGTGAAGCTACAATGCACATCTTTCCTTGCTTCCAGTTTCACTGAGTGTATGTATTCTGGTGTCACTCCACACTTTTAAACCTATCTGGCTGGTGATACCCTAGAAACAAATATAATGTCCAGCATTTCCTCTCAGAAAGAAATGGCCTTCGGTTAGTCTTCTGATAAAAAAACATCAATAAGTTATAGTTATAATTCTTTCCCTACTCTCCAACCTCCAAGACTCCTTTGCCTGAGAGCCACCTTTCAGGAAGGTCGGTGCTAATAGCCATCTTGACAGTCATTGTCATCTTGATCCCCAATGGGTTTGTTGTGATAAGCATCAACTGTTAGTTTTCTGCTTTCTATCTCAGTGTTTTTTGACTGGCCATCTTCCTCACTGCTTGAATCGCTCTCAGTAGAGATGCTATCTTCTTGTGACTTGCTGCTGTCCTCAGAATCACTGCTATCACCTTCCTCAGACCGGCTTTCTGGTTCCGACTGGCTTTCATCACTCTGGCTCTCTGCAGAGGCACTGTGAGACTGCAGGCCCTCCTGGCTGGAGCTGTTTTCATCCTCGGTGGACTCTGAGCTTTCTTCTGAGTATTTGAGGCTCTCATTGGATTCACTGTCAGCTTGCTCCTCTCTGGATTTGCTTTCTGAACTGGAGGGTTTACTCAAGCTCTCCTCTTCACTGGTGTCACTGTCTTCTTGACCTTCTTCTGAGTGACTGGAGGTATTATCTGGGTTGTCACCCCTAGACTTATTCATTACCTCTTCCTGAGACTCACTACTGGTTTCTTGAGATGGCAGGTCAACCTCTTCACTAGATTCACTACTGGGATCTTGTACATTTTGACTGTCATTCTGAGACTGATTCTCCTCACTGTCTTGAGATTCACTCTTGCTGTTTTCTCTGGATTGTCTGAGGCCAGTTTCTTTGGAGTTAGTGTTTTCTGTGGAGTCACTCTTGACTTCTTCCATTGTGTTGCTATTGTCAAGATCATCTGTGTCATCTTCCACAGATATGCGGGACTTTCTGAAAAATTTCTTACTGGGATTCTCTGTGGATTGGCTCTCACCTGAATCCTGAGTGCTTACATGCTCATCACTGTTCCCATTTGATTCTATTGATTTGACACTGGCACTGTTCATTCTGGAGTGGCTTCTCTCACTCCTGATGGTGTCTGGATCATCGCTCTGCATCCCTTCATCATCAAACTCAGAGCCATCCCCATGGCTACTGTCTCCCTCACTGCCACCTCCCACCCAGTGCTCCTCACTCTCACTCTCTTGAGTAGAGTCACCTCCCTCAAGTCTGCTGTTCCCCTCGTCCTCATCGTCCAGATCCCTGCTCTCACTGGTGGTACCTTGGGCACTGTCTTCCCCTTGAGAGGCACTATCTGCCCTGGATTGTGTGGCGTCAGCTGAGTCTTCATCACTTCCAAGTCTGGAGTTTCCTCCTTGTGTTTCTTCAGGTCCTGGGCCATTATCATCGTCACCGAAGGTGTCATCTCCACTGTCATCTTCATCATCGTCTTTATCATCTCCTCCTTTTCCTGCATGCCTAGAGAGGCCACCAGCTGGTCTATGAACATACCAATGATCATCAAGGCCCAGGCCTTCTTCTGATTTAGCGCTGTCACTGGGGTCTTCATTTACCTGGAGTTTGAGGTTAACAGACATGGTCAGTACTTCAGGAGGTGATATAGAGGGTGTATTTACCTAATATCAATCAACATTCTTTCTGCTTTCTTCTTCCTACGTCTCTCATCTAACCATGGTCAATTTCACTGCTCAATAACATCTCTGCAAGAGGTTAAAAGGGAAGGTAGAGGAATGGAAACTCAAGTCATTCCATTTTTTTATAAGCAAAATTCATTCATGCTGTAAAAATTCTCAAAAAGCTTTGTTGAATCACTTTTATGAAATCATATTATAAGAATGATTCCTTAAAGAAAACTCTCAGAGAGTGTTTTGTAAATTAAGAGTTGGTTTTTAATACTCATCAAATTGTTTGGTTTAAACATAATTTTTTAAAATACTGGATGGTTCAAAAATGACCCAAATATTTTTTTTCTAATCAATTCTGGGAGTTGAGATGTATTAGAGCAGGAGAATGAAGCCTTTAGCTAAAATGAAAGTAAAATATTGCAATAGGTATTGATATACATCTCACCCAAACCATATTTATACCTATTTTCCTGGGCAGAGAGCTGCTCCTAAAAGGCCCAGGTAGAAGAGTACAACGGGTGTGACTACCAAGGCAGCTTAGTTCTGTGAGCTCAGACACATTATCCTATTAAGTAAAACAATGGGACGCTCTCCACAGACAAGGAAGGGCAGTGAGTCATCATCACTGTGCTCTGGAACATCTGCTTTCTTTCTCATATGCTATAACAAGAGCATTCTTGGCAATTTTTTTTCTTTTTCTACATGTTCCCACAGATCAATGTCTAAGGAGTACAGAATGTTGAACTCTCTTTGCATCACTAGTTTACACTGATCTGCTGGAACCGAGCATCTGCATAGCTTTCCATACCTCCACAGGCTCAAACGGCACCTTCTGAGGCACAGACCATTACCCTCATCTGAGCTCAGAGAACACTGAGGTAATAAAGCACCACATTTACAGAAAAGGGCATTTTCCAAGTTCTACACTTATAAATTTCTAGAATGTTCCTCTGACAAACCTTTAGTAAATGGTGGTACAAAGCCTAATAATTTGTCATCCCACTGTGGTCAAGTATAGAACACAACATGGGTCAAAACCCATGGTCAGAGAAAAACCTGGTTCCCAGAATCTCTGAAGCCCCACGGGTTCATTTTAGTAAAAAAATAATAGAACAACTAAAAACGTAATGACATTTACTCTTAGAGAAATGGAGAAGAAGGAGGAGGAAGAAAAAGGGGAGAAAGACAGGTTTTTATTACAGGGATATAAGCTAAATCAGCTTTTCTCAATCCCAGGACTACAGATGAGACTATTTTAAAGAGACAGTCATTACTAAAGCTGCTGCTTCATGCAGTTTTCCTCAGGGTTCTCCCTATTCTCTCCTCAACAGGATCCTTAACATGCAGGAGGTCTCTAGGCCCCACAGGCACTTCAAGGGACGTCTGCCTGATCTGAACCATTCTAGTTGTAAAAGCAACACAAGTAACATTTCAGACTGGTGAGTGAACTACTGCTTGTCTAACACAGTCTATGACCATTGTGTGTGTGTGTGTGTGTTCATTTTAACTAGAGGGACATTTAGGGCCACAATGTCTATAATCTGGCCTCAGTGACAAATATGGAATGAATAGCATGTCCACATCTGAATTTTCCCACTCATTTTCTCCTTCTTATTTTAGGTGACTATTTAGTCAGCATAACCAATGGTTAGAAAATATTATATTTAGAACAGTTGCCAGGTAATTTAATCTAACATTATTTCCTTCAATTCCTAAATAGTCTGAAAGTTAAGAAAGTTCTGCTTAATTACCTGTTCCTCTGAGCTAACTTTACTTTCTTCTGATGACTCACTGCTCTCCTAAAAGGAAAAACAAATGTTTAGTAACTCCTGAGAAAAGGAAAAAAATATGATATGCATTTATTGCTTGTAGTTTGGGTTTACTACTTTCCAAATGCCCTAAATTGATGAGAAGAGAGGTAAAGTTACTTTATGAGATGTTTATGACAACAAATAAATGAGATAGTTACCAAAGGTGGTGTTTCTGTCTGAGCCAAATGACCCTGTAAAAAAGGAAGAAAAATTAGTTACTCCTTCACAGATGAAGCATGTCATTGCAAATATTTAGAATAACTTTGGATGATTTTTAAAAGTTTCTTGATGTACAGGGTCCAGCAGAAGTAATGCCTGCTTGAGTGTGGTTAGTAGGGTAATAATATGGGTGTAATAACTTATAATTTTAATTTGAACATTTCACCTAAAATGTCATTTGGTGTGCTTGAGTGTGATTGTTATGTTACAGAATTACATGCTTATGCATCTTATTCCCTGTCCCTTATGCCTGAAACTCGTACCAAATAATATTGAATATAAACTGTAATTTCAAAAGAAAAATAAATACAGTTTCATTAAGATCTTCTGCCATCAAATTAAACGAAATGAAATGAGTAAATAAATAAGGAGAAGGTCATTTTGTTATAAGATTTAGGATCTAGGATTTCATTTATACTTTTCCAAGGCAGTCAAATACATAATTGCTTAATAAAGGGTTGTATGAAAAAAAAAGAATTACATGTTTATGGCTTTGTAATAAAAAGGGGCATTATTTGTGCCAGACCCTGTATGTTTTGAATATACATAAATATGTATATTATGATGAAATAACTTAAAAATGAATGTGACATGATGAAATAACTTAAAAATGAATGTGACATGACTAATGGCCTGAAAAAAAATCTTATGATATAAAAGACCTGGAAAATTTCTGTTTCTAATACTTCACTTATAGAAAAATTAACTTTGTTTGAAACTCAGTATCCACACAACCTAGAGGAAACATAAGAGGAAAAACAGCATGGGAACTCAGGACCCAGACTTAAGTCTCAATTAGCTCATTAGTTTTGGTGTTAGTCCTGAAAATGAAGGTCTTGGTGTTAGTGCTGAAATTCACGTGTCTCAGGAAAACCCTAAGTCTCAGGTAAATTGCCATGATTGCACTACATGTGAATTTGGACAATTCACTCCACCAGTGCAACATCAGTTTCTTATTCATAAACTAAGAATATTAACAACCAGTCTGCTTACACCACAGGGTTTCTGTGAGGATGAAATCAGTGAAAGCCTATGGAAGCATATTAGGAACTATTCAATATGATGTAAACTAAAGCAATGATCAATTTGAGAACATCCACTTTATAAAACTCAATAGTAAACAAAACTGACTAGAGAAAGCCGTTAAGCCTTTTATGAGTCACATAGCTCACTAAAATAAAAAACATATTATAAATCTGAAATTTAATTACTTATAGTTCTGATTTATTTCACTTTCTTTTTTAGATTGTATGTATTTATTTTTAGAGAGAGGGGAAAGAAGGGAAAGAGAGATGGAGAGAAACATGATGTGTGAGAGAAATAGTGGTTGGTTGTCTCTCATGTCCCCAACTCTGATGGGTTGCCTGTCTCATACCCGCAACCTGGAACCTGGCCCAAAACCTAGGCATGTGCCCTAACTGGGAACTGAACCAGTGAACTTTCAGTCTACAGGTCGGTGCTCAATCCACTGAGCCACACCAGCCAGGGCTGATTTATTTCACTTCCTTTAATCTTATAAAAACTCTAAAAATGTCTGAGCCACCTCTGGTGCCCTTTCACCATCCACTCTCCTCCTTCACCTTGAGCAAGGCAAAATCCCAAAGTCTCCTGTGGGTCAAAGCTACTGAGAGATGGGTATGAGAACCAAGGTGCAAAGTTCAGCAGGCAGGGGCTGCTGTCAATTATCAACAGGTTTTCAACAAACCTCTCAGGAATGCTGGGCTGGAGATATCTCTTCAGAAAAAAGGAGTTACTGTATAAGCACTTTAAGTCTTCACCCTGTGACACTGCAGGCAGGGGCAATGTCAGCTATCACTTGGAATTAAGGGGTGGAAGGCAGCAAGACAATGGTATTTTTCTCTTGCCAACTGCAGGCTTAAGAACACAGCATGTTTTGGGTAGTTTTAGAGTCTCTGGTTGAAAGGGCGAAAGAATCTGCAGTGGCTGCTTTTAAATGATCTAGCCTAAGGACACCTTTAAGGCAAATTCCAGTAGGAAGTCCTGTGCAGTGTTTTCTAGCCTCAGGCAGGGGCAGGACCCCATCTCAGACCTCTGTCATTATCCTCCTGCAATTAATGGCATTGTGTCCAAGCTGAATAATGCAGCAGGAAACGAGACAATGAACAAAACACTCTTACTTAGCATAAGATTTTAACCCTTACTTGTAATTTTAGTCTTAAGAAACTACTGAATTCCTAGACCTGGTACCTTCCTCAGAGGGACAGAATACTCTGGTACAGAAGGTGGATTCTGGAGCCAGAGTGACCTGGTTCAAAGTCTAGTTTTAACACTTATTAACCTTACAGCCCAGACAGACTGGGTTACACCCTATGTCTCAGGATTCCCATTTGTAAAATGAGAATAAAATACAACCCCTAGTTTATTAGAGTGTTGTGCAGATTGAGAAAGTAAATACATATAAAGCACACAGAACCATGCCTGGTGAGGGTTCTTGAGTTATTGAGAGTTAATAATTATCAGGGTACTCAGAGTCAACACTCAGCTAACATTAGCTACCTTTCCGAAGACTTTAGTATCCTCTCATTTTTCATTCTTTTCTCACCTTCCAGGACTTGACCTGCTGCTTATCCAGACATCTGGTAAAACGTATTTGTATACCTAATCCTCCAAGGGCAGTCTTGGTTCATTGTCATCCATCCCCTTACACTACTACATGCATCTATTGTGAAAATAAAGCTAAAGGAGAAAAAGCTTCCTCAACAAATTATACTAGTTAGTTGGAACTGAAGTAGTATATGAACTAAATTTTCTTATATGAACTAGAAATTATAGCTTTACCACCTATGTCTTATGTATTTATTAAATTATTAGAAGTTTCAACATTTACACTGGAGATAACTTGGTTGTTCTAATAATGTATAAAAATAAAAATATTTCAAAAAATCTTATTTCTGCTCACCTTCCATTCTTCAGAGCTCTCAGATTCAGTATTTTGATACCTGGCTACCTAGAAAATTTAATACACACAGTCAGCCCACAGAGAAAGCCCACAGAGAAATTTCCCAGGCAGCAGTTATTAACACTTTACTTAAATTAGGAGCAGTGGTAGTGAAATTCTAGCAAGCATCAGAATCACCTGGGAACATGTTAAAACACAGATTTCTGTGCCCCACCCCCACAGAGTCTGGCTCCAGAGGTCTGAGGTAGGACCCAAGAATTCAAATTCCTAACAAAGTTCTAGGTGCTGCTGCTGCTCTGAGGAGGACACTTTGAGAACCACTGCTTTTGAGAAAGAAATATAAGACTCAAGACTATGTGAATAGCAACTGAACAGAATAAGAAATAACTCAGATGATATTTTAAAGACAAAAACTACCTGAGAAACTACTATTTTGATCTAATTGGCACATACACAGCCACCTTGGCTCATAGACAATGAAAATTGTGAAATTTTAGGTATAGAAAGTTTTTGGTTTTTTTTAAATATATCCTTGTCCTGATACTTACGGGAAGAGCACAGGACAACCCCCAAAGGAACATAAGCAGGATGCTGGTCTTCATAGCTGGGTGTGGCACCTCCACCTGTGACGAAGGACAGAGATTTTTCTCCATGCTACAGAAATACAGGAGCTTCAACTTTTTAACAGTTTCTTCCTATTTGAAAAAAGCTCATCCAAATGTCCATCCACTGATAAATGGATAAATAAAATATACTGCATTCATATAATGGAATATTATTCAGCAAGAGAAAGGAATAAAGTTCTGATACATGTTACAAAGCAAAGGAGACTTGAAAACATTATATTGAGTGAAAGAAGCCAGACACAAAAGCCCACATATTGTATAATTCCATTCCTATGAAATGTACAAATAGACAAATCTATAGAGGCAGAAATTAGGTAAGTATTTGCCCAGGTCTGGGGGAGGTGAAGAGTTGGGTGTAACAACTAAGGGGTGAATGTTGGAGGTAATGTTCTGAAATTGATTTTGGTGAAGGTTGCACAATTCTGTGAATATATTAAAAACTATTAAATTGTATACTTTAAATAGGTAAAATATCTATGTGAATCATATGAAAATAATGCTGTTTAAAATAAATCTTACTACTAAGAGATAAATTGAAAACTTTTCAATGAGGATCTCTATAAACACTTCTTCATTAACATAAAATCTGATAAACAGAGGAAAAAGTAAAGAAAAAGGAATAGAAAAATTTCTGACTGTTCACTTTCATAATTATGCAACTTGGTGTGGCACAGCAACTTTGCAAATATATTCCCCCGAAGAGCTACAGTTATGGATACACCTCTGATAGTCAGTGACATTTGTCTACACACACACACACACACACACACACAAACACACAAAGTGGCTTCTTGGTTACACGGATAACCTCACAATAATGTCCAGACAAAGTACATTGGTTTTGCATTTTTTAATATGCAAAAAAATGCACTATGGCAGGCTTCACATTACAGCTCTAGAAAACTCTTTGTATCTACTGCGCGATGTTGAGTGATACACTTTATGTGACAATGCTAACTTCTTTTAAGTGTCATTCACAGTACTGAAGGCTCTGAGGAAGATTAGAAGTTGGGTGCACTAGTGCATCCTGATTAGAGAGGCCGAGTGAAACTGCATTTTCCTGAAGGGCAGCTTTATTTTACACCTCAGAAACCGGTAACTTGAGAAACAATTTGTTCTATATCTAAAAATAAATGTACTAGATGCTAATGTAAAGAGTTATTAAAATGATTTAAAAGGAAAATAATCTGCCCTGAGCTAGTAAGCCCTGCGGCTACCTTAACAGAATGGTCAGCTGCACTTCATATGTTTTGCAAAAAATCCTTCAAGCTTATTGCAGACTTCACTATTGTCAATTTGTTTTTTTTTTTTAATTTGAAATACATACCATACCAGTGACAAAATATCTAAACCAGAGATTCTGGCTGTTTATTAGTTTCATCTGGGGAGATGTAAAGACTTACTAATGCAGAAATCCCACTGCTAAGCAACAAATCTGTCCACTGGAGGTAGGAAGAGGAATGAAATCTGTTTTTAAGGTTCTCAAAGTGATTTTAACCCTTGATCTGAGAAACAAGCATACACTGCTAAATAATGGCTGAATATGCTAAATGTCTGAAACATTGGGTTTGAGAAGTCGTTTAATCTTATTTTTAAATTGACTCAAAACAATAGAAACCCTAAGATAAGGAGCCTGAGGATGTTCATTTCCGCTTTCATGCAGCTCAAATGGTCTGACAAAGGAGCTCATTTTATATCATGGGCACTATCCCTTCTCCACACTGCCATTCTTGGCGCATGCCATTTCCTTTATTCTAATTCAGTAGGGTTCATATCAGTACTTGTATTTTGATATTGTTTAATTTTTTCCAAATCCTTTGCCTAATATCAACAGAGAAAACATATGAAAATGCTTGACTGCACCTAAAACAAGCCTAATTCAACAAGATATCACTTCTGAAGGAAACCCGAATGTCTCATCCCAAAATGTTTCTCTTTAACATGAAACTTATTTTGAGCTGAAGGCATTTGAGAAACAGCAGATACAAGAAGGGCACAGTGATCCTCCTTTTTCTTCCTAAAAACAGGAGATAAGATTCCCAGGCAAAAGGTATATTTTCTGTACCACAAGGAGATAAGGCATTTTTCTTTTTAAAAAGTTTTCATATATTTATTTTTACAGAGAGGGGAAGGGAGAGAGAAAGAGAGGGAGAGAAACATCTATCAGTTGCCTCTTGAGCACCCCCAACCAGGGACCTGGCTCATAACCTAGGCATGTGCCCTGACTGGGAATCAAACCAGCAACCTTTTAGTTTGAAGTCCACTGAGCCACACCAGCCAGAGCACCGAAAGCATTCTTATCACCAGAGATGAGATTCAAGGCTGAGAGAAATTCCTCCAAACAACTCTTGTCAAACTAACCATTATCTTCCCATACACTTCTACACAATTTACTGCCCATCGCCCTAAACACTTTTCTCGTCACTTCACAAATGTATTGTGGCTTTGTCTAAGAGACATACTATCTTCCTGCTCTGGTCACTTCTTCAGGTCTTCATTCTCTTTTTAAGGCTCCTTGTGCATGTAAAAATTTTAATAAAACTTATATGCTTTTCTTCCGTTAATCTATTTTAGTCAGATTAATTCTTAGGCCCAACAGGCAACCCAAAGAGGGTAGACATTTCCTCCTCTACACTTCCCTTTAGTTCCCACAATCAAAACAATTTTCTAAAGTTCTTAGGTTTATTTCTTAAGGCAACTTTCACCCCAACATAATACTCTCAAAATAACTGCATGCCAATGGTTTTGGTTTCAGAGGTCAAATGAAAATTAGGCTGCTCACTGTTTTAATTTCCAAAGTGAAATTTGAAAAGGGTGGTCATCTCATAATGCCCTTAAAACTGGCAAATATTCTAGCTTTGATAAAAGGCCAGTGAACACTAAGCTCTCCTGTGTTTTCTATTGCTTCTCTCTTATCCAAACACCCACCTCCAAACAATTAGGAGATGCTCTACACCAATGAATGCTGTGTTTCTCACAAAGGAAGTATATACTCACAGTGTTCATGTTTCTTAGAAATGGAGTATCATGAAACATAAGGAAGATGCACTAACATACTCATGCTTCCAGAAATAACACTGAGCACCCTGACCCAAATTAGTAACTGCCCAAATGGAGGTCTGATAAACCAGAATAAAATATAGCCTAGGATCCTGAGAGAGGTGACATTGCCTCCCAAAGAATATAGTCTGCCATCAGGCATTAAGGAGAGTCAGATCTTAAATCTATGTTAAATTTTTTAATTAGTATTTTTTATAAAAGAAAAATTACTCTTTTCTGAAGTGTATTTCCAAATGAGAGCTCTAAACTTTATAAGCTTTTTAGCAACCACCCTAAAAAGACTGGAAACAGATATGGAGTAGTCCTATTCTGAATAATAATTAGCAAAACAGCTACAAGCCTGAAAGATAAGGATCCAGAACCTCACATATTTCTTCAGTGACTGGTAAATGTCATTTCTACATTGTAGACCCTGCCATTCTACCATAAAAACATAGAATGAAAGAACAACCTCAATTGAGTCCCATCTGCTTGGAAGGCAGTTTATGTATGAGAGACCTTCAACCTTTATGGATTATTTCCCCAGAGCTCAACTTAACACACAGAATTTGCTTATTTTTGACTTAGTGTGGTTGTCCTTAGTGATACTAATAAAGAATTTATCTATTCATTAGCAGTCAACAAATGTTTATAGAGAACATTCTTTTTGCCAGATACTGTTCTAGGTGCTGAGTGTACAACAGTATGTAATAACGATGATAAGGCAATCTTGAAGTAAAATTACCCAGATCCCAACTTCCAGAAAACTAACCAGAACATCCATTAGCTAGAATTTGTTTTATTATTACTCTTTGAAAATAAGTGCAATTTGGTCAGAACACTAATTCTATTAGGAATTTAGAGAACTAAACAAATCAATAAAAATTTCCAGTCTTTCTCATTGTAATCATCTTGAGGTCAGTTGCAATCAACATCATGTCATACGCCTTCAAACACGGTAAAATAACTCCTAAATGTCTCAAAATTAAATACAAATTTGGAAGGCCTCTAGGTTTCTGAGGCACATTTGTCCACATCACTGTTTTGGGGTATGTAAGTAGACAGACTAAAGTCCTTTAGAAAACTGTTTGTTTGTTCACTTGTTGTAACCAACCATATCAAAGTAGGATAGTCTACTTGGTTGTCAGTTAAACAGAAAGTATGGTTCACCAGAAGTTACTGTTCCTGAAAAAGACAGGTTGTAAGAAGTGTTGCTACAACACAAGGGATCTCCTATGCATCACACAAAATGACTCCTTGACCACAGCTCCTGGTCTCTGTCATGAAAGACAGACACTTCTGATAAAGATGAAGTGGAATAAATGCAGCAAACGAAAATACATATGGACAGGAGTATGTATACTCCGAAGTTTTCTACACTGGAAATTTTTAAAAATATTTTATTTATTTAATTTTAGAGAGAGGGAGAAAGAAAAGGAGAGAAACATCGGTAGGTTGCCTCTCACACACCCCTCAGCTGAGGGCCCAGTGCAGCCCATAGCCTAGGCATGTGCCCTGATGGGGAATTGAACCAGTGACCTTTTAGTTCAAAGACCAGCACTCAATCCCTAAGCCACACCAGCCAGGACTACACTAGAAAATGTTTTAAAAAGACAGTTGTAGTCAACATCTACTGAATTCTGACTGTATGCAAGGTATCATGTTCCCATGAATCCCCAGCCAGACGATACAAAAGCATTATAATTATCACACCCTTGCTTTATTTCCATGGTCTTAACATCTCAATTACTCAGTTCATAATGAATATTATTGGTTGCTGTCTAGATTTTCAGTTTAAAAGGCCATATTTTGAAAGTCCTGCCAATCTACTTTAGATTCTTTCATAATGTCTCATAGGCCATGAACCTCACTATATTCATGAAACCTAAATGTAAAAGTTTTGTTTTGTTAATTATAGCTAAACTTCAAAATGACTTTTCATTTGTCCTCTATTGTGTAAACATTCTTTTTCAAAAGTACTATACAGAGATCTAATTAAAGTACTGGTAGGAAAGACACCTAGCTTAACATGTATTTTTAATATCATTATTTACCATGGCATAAACAACAGGCACAAAATGAGAATCATTTTTACCCAAGACACCATTCTCCCCTTCTTTCTCCACATGGCATGCCTCTCAACATGTATGCATATTTAATGTTTCCAAACAACACAGCTGAAGTCATTTATAAAACATTAAAGCATAAAAATGTCTTACCGTCTTCAGTTCACAAAGACTTGTCCCCAAAGTCTCAACAATCAAGCTGAATTTCTCACAGGGGAAATCTGTGCCCCACAAAACCACTCTTCTGTTGATGTTCTGAACATGTCTCTGATGGGGCAGGGATTTAAACTCTGCTGCAGCACTTCATAGCCAATCATGCTCGGGCTGGGGGTGACTGACATCACAAGGTGTCACCAGGACTCCAGCACACCCACACTTCCTCCAGCTTGCAGAGGCAAATTTTCCCTAAAAAGCACTTGTGGTTCCCAAATGACTAGACTAGTTTCCATTAAATTGAAGATCTTCCTGAAGCTTTATTTTGATTTCTAAATATATGTCATTCAATTCCATGCAGGCTTATGAGCATTATAAACAATGACAATACCTTCCACCCACTGATAGATCCCAGCAGACGCTAGGATGGGAAAAGGAGAGTCAAGGAGTGGGTAGAAAGTTTCCTGTTAGTGTACCTTTCCAGGTTGTACAAGAAGAATCTACTAAAATACTAGATTTGCCTACATTGTTAGTGTTGAGAATATAAGCTTTTATTCATTCTCCCTTTTTTTTTTCTTTTAACCACCTCTACTACTCACCTCCTTTTCCTCTCATCTCCTTTCCCCACATACACATAAGGTCCCAAGTTTTTACTAATCTAGTGAAGTATCCACTTACAGAATTCTGTGGTGACTGTACATGTCACCACTGTAAGAAACTTTTGTTTTTAATAAAAAATAATTAAAATTTAAATGCTTCATTATTTCCCCGAACTGCTTGTCACATTTTAATTTTAACTCTGGTGATGTTTTGAAATCAGAATTGGATGATGAGAAGACTAGTTAGGCAGTACCCAAAGAAACCAATTACCAAGGGACTTTCTGTCATCACTGAAAATGTAATTAAAAGAATAAAATGGTATTTGTCAGGACTCTTCAGGGAGTGTATTTGTTGTAAGGACCAGGAAATGGAGTTGGCACTTCCAAAGAAGCCTACTCAAGAATATATAGAAAAACCTCTGAAAAATATTTAAAGAATATACATCACTGGAATTTAAGTTACATAAGAGTGGGATGTTTGCTTTGTTTACTGGTATATACCCAGCACCCTAATGCCTAGTTCCTGGGTCATAAGCACTCAATAAATGCTGTCATAAATGACTGAACTGATTAGCTTTAAAATGGGCCAAATTATTTGCTTGCCTATAGTACCCACATGGCTCACTCTGACCTTTTTTGAAAGTTTTATGATTGTTGGAAATTTTATTTGATACTCCTACCAACCTGATTCTAGAGAATTGGGGTGCCCATCTTTATCCAGGAAACTAATACAAACATATGGATTCTTACTCAGTTTGAACTGCAATGACATAAGGGGCAGAAAATCAGGAGAAAGGAGTTTATTTCCTTCTAGAGCTGATTAGAAAACCAAAGTTCACATGGGGAAGCTATAAATTCTCTATGTCCTGTTGTGGCTCTGAATTACACTTCCTGGTACTGTTATAGGTCTTGACTGAGGTCTACCCTAAAAGAACCTTATAATCTTATGTCACAGCAGATTCTGGGAAGATTTTGAAGAGGGTGTAACAAGACATTGTTTTAGAATCTAACAACCATAGACAACAGTTTCATCAAATTAAATGTTTCAGTTACCTAATGTGGTATTAAAAACCACTCCTATATTTGTGTCTTAAAACAACAACTATTTTATTATTTCTTATAACTGGGGCCATGGGTTGGATACTCAGGTGGAATAGAATATTCAAGATAGCTCTTTCAAATTTGCAGTCAAGGTGGAGGCATAGGTAAACATGGCTCATCTCCTTGCACAACTACAGCAAAAATTACAACTAAACTACAAAACAAATATCACTCAATAATTCCAGAAAATCAAGCTATATGGAAGTATTACAACTAAGGAATTAAAGAAGCCACATACATCCAGATGGGTAGGAGGGGTGGAGACAAGGAGATGCAGAGAGGTTCACAGAGGCGTGGACACACAGAACAGGGCATGGACATGGAACAGGCAGTCCCACACCCAAGTGTGGTAGATAAAAATCAGGAGGGATACCTCAAGAGCAAGGGATCCAAGCCCTACACCAGACAACACAGTCCAGGGTTTCAGTGCCAGGAAGGTAAGTCCCCATAACTTCTGGCTGTAACAACCAGTGGGAGATGGGGTAGCTGCAGAATACTCAGAAACCTCCTCTTAAAGGGCCCATAATGGATTTAGGATTTACGCAGGCTCATTCCCTCTGGACTTCAGCACCAGGGCAACACCTGGAAGGGCACCGGTCGCATACAGGGTAAAACTGAAGTGTGTGGCATCAGGGCACATGCTGTGAGACAGCTTCTTCCAAGACAAGACTGCAGAGGCCAGGAAGTAGCAATGTCCCCTCTGCAAGCCCTTCCACACACAAAGCAGTGACATGGGTAGCCTCACCCTGGCAATTTCCTAAGGCTCCACCCCATCCAACATACCAGTGTGCTTTTCTACAATAGGCCATGCTACTGAGACAGAGAGTCAAAGCAGCTCTACCTAATACACAGAGAAAAGAAGAAAAAGAAAAAAAAACCACAGGGAGGCTGCCAAAATGAGGAGAAAAGGAAATAGGGCCTAAATGAAAGAACAGAACAAAACTCCAGAAAAGGAACTGAATTAAATGAAGATAAGTAATCTATCAGATGCAGAGTTCAAAACACTGGTTATAAGGATGCTCAAGGAACTCATGGGGTACTTCAACAGCATAAAAAAGACCCAGGCAGACAAAAAATTATGAAATAAAGAAAAATTTACAGGGAACTAACAGTGAAGTGGAGGAAATCAAGAATTAAATCAATGGTTTGTAACAGAAGGGAAAAAAAAAACATTCAATTAGAGCAGCAAGAAGAAAAAAGAATCCAATAATATGAGGATTGGCTAAGGAGCCTCTGAGGCATCTTCAAACGTACCAATATTCAAATCATAGGGGTGTCAGAAGAAAAGAAAGAACAAGAAATTAAAAACTTATTTGAAAAAAATAATGAAAGAAAACTTCCCTAATTTGGTGAAGGAAATAGACATACAAGTCCAGGAAGCACAGAGTGTCCCAAACAAGATGAACCGAAAGAGGACCACACCAAGACACATCATAATTAAAATGCCAAAGGTTAAAGATAAAGAGAGACCCTTAAAAGCAGCAAGAGAACTACAGGTAAACTACAGGGGAGTTCCCATAAGAATATCAGCTGATTTCTCAAAAGTAACTGCAGGCTAGAAGGGACTTGAAAGAAGTCTTCAAAGTGATAAAAAGCAAAGACCTACAAACTACATTTATATATATATATATACAGACATACGTATATATAGTATTTACTATAAATTATTTATATATAGTAAATAATACTATATAGTATTTACTATATAGTAAATGAGTAATACTATATATAGTATTTACTAAATATAGTATTTACTATATATAGTATTACTATATATAAATATGTATATATTTAAAAAGATAGTTCTGGCACATGATTGTTATCTGAGAGCTCAGCGGAGCTGTTATTTTGAGCATTTCAGTTCTCCTTCACATGGCCTCTCCTTGTAGCTTGGCTTTCTCACATGGTGGCCAGGATCCAAGAACTTCACAAAATGTGATGTTTTTGAGTCCTACATTCTATTGGTCAAATAAGTCACAAGACCATCCAAAATTCAGAAGGAAAAATACTCTCTACCTTTTAATGTGATGAACAGAATGAATACATAGGGGCAGAGCAAATGCTGAGAACACTGTGAAGACTGGTTACTATAGTACATAATAAATGATGTGGTTGAGGACAAACTATCAACTGCCACAAGAACTACATCACCATGGAGGCATAAGCAGTGAAAAGACACAGGACATCTGATGGACATGAGAATAGGAGAATTCAAAAATAGTCAATAATTATTGCTGGTAGGGGCCAGTGGCACATAATGAAATCTGAAGGATCTGGAGCAGTCTAGCCAGCCCATAAGAATTGTCAAAACAGTTAGCATAGTTGCCTTCCAGGACAGACGTATATAGAGGAGAAATTGCTGGGAGTAAAGTACAAATTGCACAGAACAGTTACAAGAGAGAATCCATAGTTAAGTGTGGGAGAGGGAAATGGGTTCAGGAAATCTCAGAAAGCAAGATGCTTTTAAAAAAATGCAATATGAAAACAATACATGAAGGAACTGTGTGAAAGCTACCCTGAGCCCTTACTCTTTCCAAAAGCTAAGAAAACCCAATTTCATGCACAACAAACAGCAAAAAATATTATATATATACATATATATTTATTTAATCCCCCAAGAGCAGAAAAAACAAACATTATAGATAATGAAATCATGCTGAGAATACATCAAAAACATAACCTTATATTTTATTTCATTTTTTAAAAGATTTTTTAAAATTCATTGAGAATTCAGAGAGAGGGGAAGGGATGGAAAAAGAAAAGGAGAGAAACATTGATTGGTTGACTCTCACGTGCCCCCCAACAAGGGACTGGCCCACAACCCAGGCATGTGCTCTGACTAGGAATTGAACAAGTGACTTTTCAGCTTGCAAGATAAAGCCCAACCCACTGATCCACACCAGTGAGGCTAACCTTATATTTTAAAAAGAGACAAAAGATGTTAAGAAAATGACACAATAGATGAGGGAAAAAACAACATAAGTAAGAAGCACAAAAATCCAGAAATGAAGTATAAGATATTGGGGAGAAACTTGAAATAAAAGAAAGAGCTATTTTGGAAATAAGACTAAATTAGAAGGAACACAAGAGGAAATAAACACAATAGATAATTGAGTAAGAGAGCTAGAAGACAAAAAAAAGAGAGAAAAATATGTTTAAATTTAAAAGAAATGAAGGAAGAGAGGAAAAAGTAACTGATAGCAAGTGACATATTAAAAATGGGCAAAGAAGATCCAAATTACAGATAATAGGAGCTTTGAAGAAGATAATAAAAGTGAGGAAACAGCAGAAATACTATAATAAATAAATAAATAGTAACATTTGTTATTCAAGGAATTTTTTCTGAATTAAAAAGACTGAAAACTCATATTGAAAGAGACCAACATGTATCTAAGGGTATCAGCTTTAAATGATCAGTACCAAGGCATAGTCTAATAAAATTAATGGACTTTAAAGATAAAGAAAATAATCCTTTTGATTTCTAGGAAAGAGCAGTGACTTCAAGGGAAAGAACAGTAGGTTACCATTAACACTTTTTGACAGGAATGCTTTACGCCACACACAGAAAAACTGGAATAACATATTTAAGACATTCAAGAGAAAAAATGTAATCCAAGGATTTTATAGTCAGCAAAATTGACTTTCACTTATGAAGGACTCAAACAAACTATAAACAACCTATAACATTTAAGTATTCAGGGAATATAGTTTTCTCAAACTCTTTCTGGAGAATCTACTAGAAAATAAGCTTCAGATAACCAAAATGACTAGAAAGACTTTGTCATAAGAATAGCTAGTAAGCATTAAATATACAGTTACTTATAGAAACAAAATTAAATGAGGTGAAAAAAGAAACAGTATAGTCTGTAATGGTATATACCCATTACATAAATATAATAAATATAACACAACTTTTAAAAAGATGAAGAGATTGAAGAATACATGAAAAAGCACTTCAAACTTTCTTGACAATTATACAAATGATGATAATATTGTTATTCTGAAAATGTTTGTGTAATGTGAGATAAAGTAAATTAGTAATTATACATTATTTTATTTCTTTTAACCTATGTGTCCTTGATAATCAGGATTCTCAATGTGGAAAAAAGGAGGTAGAGATTTGATACAGTGGGGAGAAAGTAAAAAAAAATTCTATAATACTAAACTTAAATAAAATGAACCTAAATTTTCTCAAGGAATTATTTAAGCACACACACACACACACACCACATGTATATCTTTGTTCCTATAGACATCTAATGATAACAACAATGACAAACACAATAGTAGTGTCCTTAGAACCCTAACATTGCACCCAAGTGCCCAGGGCTTTTGGGGGCTTTGACTGATTCCAGGTTTGTGGCAAGAAGTGTGCCAGGTACTTCTGGAACATCCTGTCATACCAGATTGCAGGAAAGCTATGAGAAACTATGTATTAGATTCAGCAGCCAACATGATTAGGTCTCCATTAGTCAAAGATGGAATATGACAGGTCCTTGAATAGTATTTCATTTAACATTGTTTTTTTATAATGTGGATGGGATGGCTAGGAACTTAACTCTTGTTTATGCCAATTAGCCTATAGTAAGATTGGTTTCATATGTCATTTCACCTAAAGTTGTAGAACCTACTGACCCTGTTAAGTGAGGACTCATTTTAATTACAACAGACTAAAACCTGCAGTTGAACTTAAACAGATAGATAGCCAGATATTTCTCCAGCAAAATGGTTTTATTGGGGAATAACAAAGAATTGCCATTTGGAACATGGGCTCAAATGTCAAACCACACACAAATCATGAGAACAAAACAGGAATGTTCTTTCATAGAGGAAAAGAGAAGTTCAAAGAGGCTGTTGTAAACAACAGTCCATTGGCACTGTAGTGGCTTTTCATTGTCTGAGTTGGTTGCCTGACAAGGAGAAGATCCTCCCTCTTCCCAGATGGAGTAGGAGAGTAGAAAACATCTTCCTGTGGAAGATGGAAAGTATGTCTCTTTCTGTTTGGGGTGACTGATGATGAGCAGTAGGACCTGAGAACTCTCAACTTCAATTTAAATGAGGTTTCTGTACATTAATTTTGTAGTGTCAAATTATTTTAAATCCATAAGTTTATAATAATGAAATAAAAAATAAAAGATTAACTGGTCACCTTAGGAAGATCATAGGGACATAGTTTATACTATGTATAAATATTGTAAACAAGTGGAGAGGACGAGGCATTTGTCCAGCCCCACATAGACTGGACTGAGTTAGAAATGAAGGGGAACGTATCTTTATAAAAGTTCCATTAACATATTAAAAGAAAATGATAGAATTCACCATTTTGCAACCTTAATGAATTAATCAATCTGGGCATTGCACATTAATGACTCACAGAAAGAGAGGCAAACAAACTATATGCTTCCTGACACAAGAACACAATATCACCTATTGTAGGCCAAAAAGATCAAACACAAGGCAATCAAATGTTTGAATCTAGCTCCCAGGTTGCAGGAAATACAGATAACAGAATATTTGGAATTGCACCATGTGTGTAATCAGTAAGATATAGACTGTGGGGAACTCTACAATTCAAATACCTCAGTTTCTTCAACAGATAAAGTATTAGGAAAAGAAAGAAAATGAATAGAAGTATAATTTAAATGATTTGGAGACTTAAAATACATAGCAATTGTTTTTCTTTTCTTTTTTTTAGGATTTAATTTATTTATTTTTAGAGAAGGGAAGGGAGGGAGAAAGAGAGGGAGAGATACATCAAGGCGTGGTTGCCTCTGTGCAACCCCCTACTGGGGACCTGGCCTGCAACCCAGGCATGTACACAAACTGGGAATCGAACTGGCAACCCTTTGGCTCACAGGCCGGCTATCAATCCACTGAATCATGCCAGCCAGGGAAAATTACGTAGCAACTGTTTTTCAATGGGCAAGAGTAAGTTATTGTTTTAGGTTTGCATACCAGGGTAATAAAACTAAAAAAATCACACAATTGATTTCTGAAAAATTCAGTTATTACTTTTTGAGACATAAAAATTGTTTAGTTGGGATGGAGCCCATGAGGGTCTTCTCTTTTTTACATTTAAAATATATTTTATTGATTATGCTATTACAGTTGTCCCATTCTCCCCGCCCCCTTATTTTGCTCCACCTTGCACCACCCTCCCACTGCATTCCCCACCTCCTTAGTTCATGTCCATGGGTTATACACATAAGTTCTTTGGCTTCTACATTTCCTATACTATTCTTAACTTTCCCCTATCTATTTTGTATCTACTATTTATGCTTCTTAGTCCTTGTACCTTCCCTCCATTCCCCCCCTCTCCACTGGTAACCCTCCATGTGATCTCCATTTCTGTGATTCTATTTGTATTCTAGTTGTTTGCTTAGTTCGTTTTTGTTTTGTTTGTTTTTTATTTTTAGGTTCAGTTGTTGATAGTTGTGAGTTTGTTGTCATTTTGCTGTTTATATTGTTGATCTTTTTCTTAGATAAGTTGCTTTAACATTTAATATATAGGGGCTTGGTGATGATGAGCTCCTTTAACTTGACTTAATCTGGGAAGCACTTTATCTGTCCTTCCACTCTAAATGAAAGCTTTGCTAGATAGAGTAATCTAGGATGTAAGTCCTCGCTCTTCATGACTTTGAATACTTCTTTCCAGGCCCTTCTTGCCTGTAAGGTTCCTTTTGAGAAGTCAGCTGATAGTTTTATGGGAACTCCTTTGTAGGTAACTGTCTCCTTTTCTCTTGCTGCTTTCAAGATTCTCTCCTTATCTTTAATCTTGGGTAATGTAATTATGATGTGCTTCCGTGGGTCCAACTTCTTTGGAACTTTCTGAGCTCTCTGGACTTCCTGGAAGTCTATTTCCTTTGCCAGAATGGGGAAGTTCTCCTTCATTATTTTTCAAAGTAAGTTTTCAGTTTCTTGCTATTCCTCTTCTCCTTCTGGCACCCCTATGATTCAGATGTTGGAACATTTAACATTGTCCCAAAGGTTCCTAAACCTCTCCTTATATTTTTGAATTCTCATTTCTTCATTTTGTTCTGGTTTAACATTCATTTCTTTCTTCTGGTTCAAACCATTGATTTGAGTCCCAAGTTCATTCTCTTCACTGTTGGTTCCCTGTGCATCTTCCTTCAATTCACTTTTCTTAGCCTTCACTCTTTCTTCTATTTTGTGACCATACTCAATCATTACTGTGAGCATCCTAATTACCAGTGTTTTGAACTGTGCATCTGATAGGTAGGGTATCTCCCCATTGCTTAGTTGTATTTTTTCTGGAGCTTTGATCTTTCTTTCATTTGGGCCATTTTTTTTTGGTTCAGCTACCAGTTATGTAGTTAAGGGACATAGCCTTAGGTATTCACCAGGGCAGGGCAACCCAGGTTGCTTCCCTATGGTGCTGTATGTGGGAGAGGCAGTCTAAGCAAGAATAATGCCACTTGCTGGGCTCTTGGCCAGCTTTCAGTAACTTCCTCCACTACCCACAGGCAAATTGAGCTCTTCTGGTGCTGATTCCTGGTTGGGTAGCTTTGTGTACTTTCCAGGACCCTGTGGGTCTCTCCAATGAACTCACCTATGAGGCTGGGAGTTTCTCCAGTTGCCACAACCCCCACAGGTTTTTACAGTCAGAGGTTTTGAGGCTTTATTTTCCCATGCTGGAACCGTAGGTTGCAGATCTCTCTCTCTCCCCATTTGTTCCTTCCAGTTTATCCACACGTAAATGTGGAACTTCCCACTCTGTGAGCTGCCACATCACCCGGTTCAGGAACCACCACCTTGTGGTGAGTCCTCTCTTCCCCAGCTGCCTGTCTCTGTCCCTCCTAACATACTGGATGAATATTTCTTCTGTATCCTCTTGGTTGTTGGACTTCCATACAGTTCAATTTTCTGTAAGTTCTGGCTGTTTTTTGTTTTAAATTTGTTGTTGTCCTTCTTTGAGTTGTGGGAGGAGGCACAGTGTATCTACCTATGCCTCCATCTTGGCTGGAAGTCCCATGAGAGGCTTCTGAAGTGACTGGCACATTCTATTTTTTGATTGGTTGATGATTACAAGAATATTCACCTCAGTGTAATTAATTTTGTGGAATTCTGTATCTACAGCTATTTTTACAATAAAAACTTTTAAATATGTTTATAAAAAACTAATGTCACATATCAAGTATTTTTAAATCCATGAGTGTATGTATTAATAGTGATACCAAAAACAAAAAAATATGAAAACCCTCAATTAGTGGCTACATAAGCATTTGCTTTACCAGGTTTGTTAAAGCTATACAATTGTTTTGTGCTTTTGGGTATGCATATTATTTTTCATAATAAAAAGTCTTTGAGTAGAATTTTCTGTTTTTATAAAATTGATATTGAATATGACTATTAAATATTTTTATATTTATATTAAATATCTTATATTATCTTCTGTGAGCTCATAAAATAATTTTACCATTGTAATTTTAAGCAAACAAGTGACTAAATTTTTTTATATCAGAATTTTTTGAGTTTTAGAAATATTTTTTAACTCTTCTCCATAGTAGAGGTTAAATTAAATATTTTTGTGTGTGTGGCTTGGAATGAATACAAATATTTTTTAAAGTTTCCTATTCATAGGAACATTTAAAAATTGAAACTGGGTATTTGGAGATGTTTGGGAATTTACAATTCTGCAATTTAGTTATTTGAAAAAGATGGATTTCAGTCTACCACAGAAATTGATTCTTTTACAATCTGGAGATCTCAGTATGTTCTGATCTTGGATAAAATTGGTAGTAGAATAAAAATGGATAACAATGAGTACATCATGTCCCTTCTTTTTCTTTGCCAACCTAAAATAATGCTTAGAATAGATTACAGCATCAGTTCTCCAAGTTGGCCTACTTGGGACTTCCTTTCTACAACCTTCATGAGTCAATGAAAGGATTCCAAAAAAGTCAACTCTCAATTTGTAAAATGGAAAAGATTGGTCTGGAAAAGAGTAGCTCAATTTTAAAGTAAAAGTCTTTTAAGATGCCTCTTACTATCAGTGACAGATGAGTGACAATCATGATAGAAATGTGTAAAAAATCTTTGTTGATATAATCTAATAAGATCAATAAAGTGATGGTGTCAAAGCATCTCAGATATCATAAAATGGCAGTCATATAGTTTTAGTTCTGGATACAAATATATATGGTAGGGGATATTTTCTCTCCAATATTTTATTCTTACTTTTACTGATGGTTATTTCATTTTGCTAATAAAGTACGTAATTGTGGCAAAACAAATTATTCACGCATTATATTTTTAATGTTAATTTATATGTACAAAATTATTCATCAAATGCAGCATCAGTGTGACAAAAGATGATAAAAAAAGGTGGTAGTGAAATGGATTTTTGACTTGTGTAGCATTTATATCAACAGTGTTTTGCCACTTTGGGGAATTTGAATTTGATGAGAGAGAGCATAATAATCATTAACACCATTGACAACAGTAATTGTTATATAGAGAGGTAAACAATTCATTTAGATATGCATTTACTTTTATGATATATTATCATGTCCTCTTTTTTGATTTGATCTATATGTTTAAGGATACACATGAACCAAATTAGAGATGTCTACTTAAATACAGATATGAAAATTGCTAGCCCTCTCCAAGCTTTTCTATATTTTCATTAATTGTAAGCCAAAACATTTCCTTCCTTCTTTTATCAATAGAATATCTGTTAGTCTACTCTGTTCCTTTTATAACACATAAAATTGCATATGTAAATATTAGTTGTGATCTTTGAGCTCATTTTACTATTTTTCCTAATCCTGTTTCCAATAATCAGACCTAATGCTACTTCTCCCCTAATCAATTAATTTTAACTTTTTGATATTTTGCATTTCATTCTTTTACTCTTCAACTTTCTTCTCTTTTTTCTCTATATGCCCTTAATAACTTCATTTTTTATTGTCTCTTAATATCACTACGGCCTGACAGACCCCTATTAGACACTTTGTAAAAAGATAATATTTCTTTTTTTGCATAATTTGAAGGAGTAACAGGTTTATTTGACATCATATTTATTATTACTTAAGTAGAACCACTTGAAATTGCTGTGTTTTAGGTTAAAAAAATTGAGATGAGATGAAATGAAGCAACCAGTTCTGCTCTACAGTACTCCCTTTTTACCTCCTAACCTCCTTTTTCAAAACTTCTTTATGAATCTTATACTTACACATACTCATCTCTTTATTCCAACCCTCAATACATTCTGTCTTTAATCAGTGGTTCATCTTACTTGCCATCTGTTATATTAATGTGTTTGCCAGACAAACAGAACCAATACAATACGAGTATATAGAGAGAGACATATAAGAGGAGATGAATTACAGGAATAGTCACACATAATTAGAGGCCAAGAAGTCCCGTGATGTAAAATTAAAAATATTTAAATACTGATATAAAGTCAATATATCTCATGTTACATGATAAGGGAATAAGAGAGGACAGAAAATGAAGATATTTGCTTTATACACACATACACACACACACACAAATGAATTCATAACAAAATAAAGAGAAAATACTCAAGACAATTACAGTCCTTGTTTCTGTACTTGTTCACGTGGTCACAGCTGTTATTTATAACTACCTTCTCCTACAACCCATTCTGTGCCCCATTTGTGTTCAGCAAGCACCTCAGCTGGTTGTGGTTCTTGGAGGGGTCACCCAAACCTTCATTCTTGTACCTGGATTGGGTGGTTGTAGCTTTCTATTGACCTTCTTTACAGGGTGTGGTAATATGGAGAGACACCCTAATAGATCTCTTGTATTCTGGGCATATGCTTGCTTACCTTCACAGTGGAGTAATAATTCAATTTCCCCTTGGTAATCATGACTAGTCACCTGAGCCAACCCGTAACTCTCTTCTTTACTTGCTTCAGGGGTATGAGGATCTCCAAGTGGCCAGGTAGCAGAATTAACTTCCAGTTCAATGGAACTATTGTTCTGTCTTCTGGGGGAATCATTCTTCCCCCAGAACTAAGATGCCTTGGCCAGCAAAGCATAAAGTCACAGAAAGAGAAAGCAAAACTTTGCTGATGGGTCACTGGAGTTAATAGTGAGTGATGCTGCTCCCGTTTCTATCCTCTTCATTCCTAGACTCATGAATCCTGGCTATTATAGAACAAGCACCATTATTGGATACCAGTTCAAAACATGCAACTTTCTGTAGAACCCTGACTCAGTCCTGAGAGTATGTAACTAAGTCTTTAAAAGGCCATTCCACACCACTTTATCAAGCCAAATACTTCAGGATGGTGAGAAGCATGGTAAGACCAGCAAATTCCATGAGCAAGGGCTCATTGTAGCACTTCTTATATGTGTGTGATTTGAATTCCTTGATCAGAAACAATGCTGTGTGGGATACGATGACAATGAATAAGGCATTCTATGAATGCATGCATGGTAGTCTTGGCAGGAGCACTGCATGCAGAGCAAGAAAATGCATATCCACACCAAGCGTCTATTCCAGTAAGAACAAAATATTGCCCTTTCTATGACAGAAGGAGTCCAATTTAATCAACCTGCCAGTGGGTAGCTGGCTGATCACTTGGGGGAATGGTTCCTGGCAGACTGGGCATTCTCTGGTGGCCATAACCAGGTTGACCCATGAGTGGGAGTCCACGTTGCTGATCCCAAGCATAACCTCCATCTATGCCACCATGCTCACTTTGTTCAGGAGTCCATTGGGTGATTAGCAAGGGTGGCTGGGGAAAGAGGCTAACTAGTAGACACAAAATAGTTTATTCTATTCATTTGATTATTAAAATCCTCCTCTACTGGTTTCCCCCTTTGGTGACTGTTTGCATGGGACACAAATATCTTCACAATTTTGGGTGACTAAGGTAGGTCTGTCCACATAGGTCTTTTATCCAGCCAGCCAAACCATTGGCTACAGCCCATGAATCAGTATATAGCTGCACATCTGTTCTCCTTCCCAAAAAGTGAACGATGAGGTGCACTGCCCAGAGTCTTCCCATTGGGAGGATTTACCTTTACCCCTTTCCTTAAAGCAGGAGTGTCAAACTCATTTTTACCAGGGGCCACATCAGCCTCACGGTTGTCTTTGAAAAGCTGAATGTAATTTTAGGACTATACAAATGTAACTACTCCTTAACTAGGGGCAAGGAGCTCAGTGCTGCCACCAAGTAGAAACAAGGTGCTGGGACAGATAAAACAAGGTGGAGGGCCAGATTCAGCCCATGGGCCATGTGTTTGCCACCTGTGCCTTAAAGGATATCTAAGTAAGAGCCTGCAGTACCATAGCTGCCCACTTTTGAGTGGTACCTGCATAATCTGCATAACCAACTATAAACCAGGCCTGAGTCTTCTCATCCTCTGTCAACTGATCATAGGGAGAGAGAACGCAGTGTAGCAGGAGTGGGCACATGGGAATTTGGATGACTCCTTTATGTAACTTACTTGTTCCTTCAGGGCTCGGGCCTAGTCACATATACATTACTCCCATTCGATGATGGAGTGTTGCTGCACATGCCTAACTTTATAGATTCATGTGTCAGATAACATTCAGTTCATGATGGGAAGCTCAGATCACATGGTAACTTGGTGACCAATAGCCAAGTGTCCAGGCTCTACAAAGGCTTAGTAACAGGCCAAGAGCTGTTTGTCAAAAGGAGGTACTTATGTGCAGATGATGTCCTAAAGGCCTATGCTGCAATTCTCCTATAGGGGCCTGCAAAAGGCACCAAACAGCATCCCTATATGCCACTGACACTTTGCTCCATTGGATCTGCTGGATCATATGGCCCAAGTGGGAAAGTCACTTGCAAAATAACCTGGACCTGTTTCAGAGTCTTGTCTACTTCTTGGCCTCACTCAAAACTAGCAGCTTTTTGGGTCATTGAGTAAATGGGACAGAGTAACACACTCAAATGAAGGCTATAGCACTTCCCACATCCAAAGAGGCCCACTAGGCATTATGCCTCTTTCTGAGTTATAGGACAAGCCAGATGAAGGAACTTATCTTTCCTCTCAGAAGGGATATTTCAACATGCTCCACACCACACAACCCCTAGAAATTCCACTGAGGTCCTGAG
>PVIA01010292.1:0-52948 GCA_004024845.1 Tonatia bakeri | reverse complement strand
TAGTATGGGACATGTAGACACTAAAGAACTTATGACACATGGACATGAACTAAAGGGGGGGATGTGGATGGGAGGGGGTGGGCAGGGTAGAGGGGAGTGAAGGGGGAAAATGGGCCAACTGTAATAGCATAATCAAAAAAATAAAGAATAAAAAAAATAAAGGCTCACTTTCTAGCAGGATTAGGAGCCTTTGGAGCCTGGAGGCCTTTGAGGGGCCTCTCTGCCTCCCTCTGGTGTTTGGCTTCTGTCTGAGCCTCTTCCTGTAACCACCAGGCATCCTTTTAACCACCCTGGGGCCCTCTTCCACGCATTGGACCAAATAGAAACAAAACTTTTTGCAGAAAAAAGAAAGACCTTTCTTTAAAGTTGCATATTTACAGCAAGAGATACTTACTTAATTTGAAAGTTGTAAGCACAACATATAGTGCCCTTGGTCAGCAATTGACTGGAATTTAACAATGGGATAAGACCAGCACAGTTGACAATCAATGCTAATTAATATCTGACAACAATGAATTAGAATATACTAGACCAAATGTGTAGTACTGGGTTCATATTCCATTCAAATCCATAAACAAGTATAGAGTGTGACTATAATAGTAAAACAAATAATGTTTCTTGAAGGCCAACATGCCAAAGACTGGACTGAACACCATACTTAGGTTTTCTCTTTTAATTGTACTCCCCGAGTGCAGGGCCTCCTTTGCTCACTATTATATCCTTAGCTGGCCCACAGTACACCCTCTATAATTACCTGCAGAATAGCTGAACGGCCCTGTTAACTGGTACTGTTGTTATCTATCACCTCAAATGCACAAGTGAGGAAATTCAGGCTCAGGAGTTGTTACTTGTCCAAGGACATCAGGTAGGGCAGCATGTCCATGAGCCTGGAGCCTGCACTCCTAAAGCGGGGGAGGGTGACCTCGCCCTGTACTCTAATAACTAAACTGGGTGGGGGGGGGCGTGGAATGGACAGACATATTCAAGACAGTTTTATTGATGTTTAGTGCTGGGATCCTGGGGATGGGCATGTAGCAACAGAGGTCCCTGGGAGGGGATGGTTCTGAAATGACTCTCTCAGTTCTCTGAATGACTATTATTGAGGGCAGAACATTAGAGAAATAAACCCAACCTTCATAGAAAGCCTTGGGACAGAATACAACCAGGGGTACACCTGAGTGGCCTGTGCAATTTGTTGTAGTGTTCCAACAAAAGATTAGCTTTATGGTGAGGGAAAAGTATTTCTGAAAACCTGAGTCATACACATGGGACCTTGTGGACCAGCAAACAGATTAGTCTTGACCTCCCTTTTTTCCTTTATCTAATGTATATTTAATTTATCTTCTCTAGAAATTAAAAGTGTCTCAGATTCTCATATGCCTTTGGCCTAGTGCCATTGTGCTAATAGTAGTCGACATTTTGTATAAAAAGAAAACTGTTGTTGGGAATGTAAAATGCTGCAGCACTCTGAAAAACAACTTGGCAGTTTCTTTAAAAACTAAGCGCATACTTATCCATCCTACAACCCAGCAATCACAGTGCTGGGTCTTTATCCCAGAGAAATGAAAACTGTGCTCATACAAAAACCTGTACGTGGTTGTTCATACTAGCCTTATTTGTAATAGCCCTGGACGGGAAACAACCAAAGAGTCCTACAGCAGGTGAATGATGAAACAAACCGTGGTTCTGCGTACCACAGAACACTGTCCAACAATAACAAAGAACAAACTATTGGTACAGGCAACAATTTGGATGGATCTCAAGGGCATTATGCTAAGTGGAAAAAAACAATTTCATGCTGTATGATTCCACTTATATAATATTCTTAAAATGACAAAATTATAGAGATGCAGAACTGACCGGTGGTTGCCAGGGGTAGGGATGGTGGGAGGAAGGGTGGATGTGACTATGTAACAGGGCAGCACCCAAATCTTTGGTGATGAACAGTTCTGTATCTTGATTGCAGTGGTTACTCAGTTCTACAGAGGTGACCAAACAGCACACACAGGCACTGGACCAATGTCCATGTCCTGGTTTGGGTATCGTACCAGAGTTCCCTGAGCTGTGACTATGGGGGGAACTGGATGAAGGATACAAGGGACCTCTCTGTACTATCTTTGCAACTTCCTGTGGATATATAATTATGTCAAAATAGAACATTAGAAAAATTGTTCTTGAAAGTATCACCTGATTTCTCAAATTTCCCTTCATAACCATGCTGCAGAAATTCTAATAAGAGGGAAAGATGGATATGCCTCTCATATACAGAAAGCTTCTTTATTCCTTTTATAGCTTCTTAATATTCCCTTTCACGGCTGTACTATATGCATTTTTTAGTCCAGACCCTAACCCATGAAAATTTAGGTCACTTCCATTTTTTCTATTGTGAAAAAGTATTATAAATATTATTATAGTACGTTTCAGACTATGTTTGAAGTAAAAATTACTTCAAGTGGCAAAACTGTTCAGTTAAGAACTATGTTATATTCTATATTTATGGTGTATATTAAGCAACATAGAAATTTTTTTTTCAAAGAGCCTCATTTCTGGAAATAGATATTTATATAATATTTTTATTCTTTTTTATATACACATTCTTCACACCAAAAAAATTTCAGTTTACTTATAATGTACATGTTCAACATTAATTAAACAGATTTTCTATTTGATTAATTTAAACTAATCATATATCTATTGGTGTTGATTACATTTTTTTTAAGTTACACACTCATTATTATAATACAGTTCATTTTTATACAGATCCAGAGATAATGTGGTAAAATCTTGTCTCCCTAAATACAGCTACACATGTAGAATAAGCTTGGTGTTATTAATTCTGAAACATCTCCAACCCCCGTATTATAAATGGGTTCTAACATATTAAACAACATGGATTTCCCTTTAGTTAAAAAAAAAAAAAGTTAAATCAGGCAATCAGCATCAAAATATTTGGGATAATAAGAAATGTTATGCCTGGAAATGGGGCATTTTATTCTCTAAAAGTAAAAGTTCACCGTACAGCACGTGGGTGAAGATTTCCGGGCAACCTTTTCTCTTCTAGCCTTTGCTGCTGCGAAGCCAAAATGTGGGCTCTGAGTCTGCGTTTTACAACCCACGAAAAACATGGCTAAGGCCAAAGAACATTAGTACTTATACTTTGGAGGCCTCGTTTCCACCCACCCTTCCCCAAAGTCACGTGGCGACGGCCCCGACACAGTGGTTTCTGCACCTCCTGCAATTTGCTGAAGCCGGTCAAGTGGAGCGAGCGCTCTCTAGGGGTGAGCTACGGAAGCAAAATTGTCAGGACACCTGGGAAAGGAACTGTGGAGATAAACCTGCATGGCCTTTCCTGAACAGCTATGCTTCTAAAGCTTGCAAAAACTAAATTCTATCAATGCGGAACCAAAAATAACCTAATAGATCCGCTGTTAGTGCGTGCGAGTGCATGCATGCATACACAGCCATAAAATACGAGTATCTCTGTAAGGAGAAGCAGGGAACAAGAAAAGTTGGGAGGAGAACGTCATAGGGAGATGTGGATAGGAGAGTCTCACTTCCCTCTCCCAAAGTTTTTATGTTATGAAAATCTTTCAAACATACAGAAAACTTGAAAAACGCTGCAATTAATTCTCACCTACTCACCACTGAGATTACAAAAATGTTGTCATTTGCCATATTTGCTTTATATTAATTTACCTGATTATTTGATTAGAGACCCACAATGCACAGTAAAAACTTTATACCTTTTGAATTTTGTGTTGTGTATATATCATGTATCCAAATAAATTTAATAATAATAATAATAATTACCTTTGAAAGGAATTGTGAAGATAAATTAAATGAAATGTAAAGTAGCTGGCACAATGCACAGCAGAAAGTACCTGCTCAATAAATGCTAACTAAGGTGTTTCTCAGGTTTCCCATCATTTATTCTTAGGTCCCACAGTCAACTCACTGTCTTGGCTTCACCCTGAGGTAGGCAGCCCAGGCAGGAGGGTGCTGTTTTTGGAGCTGCAGACATGGCTCCAAAAAATTCAGTGACTCAGATCAGAGTCAGCCAGGTGACAAGAGGCCCCCACACAGCCTTCTTTCTACTTTCCCACACCTCTCTCAACTTCTCAAAGGCTCCCAGCAGGCCCAGAGCAGAGGCAATAATCACACCCTTTAGACAACCCTGTTAGAAGCAGGCCAATGAGCAGGGAAAAGGCCTAGGACAGCCATGGTACTTAACTCTTCCAGCTGCTCTGAGAAAACTGCATCATGTCTGCAAATATCCACCTTTTCCCACAGACTATCTTGAATAAGTTTCACTATTTTCTGATAGAATGAAATATAAATATATAATTTAGTATGTGTTAAACACCAAATGGAGACACCAATTAGGTCTCTGTATATATTACATATCTAAATCATAATATATGTATGTGACATACATATACAGCCTATTAGTATAATACATACAGTTAATAATATTTAATATGTGTTACCAATAACAAACATAAAATATATTTCAGTATGTAGTAAAATAGTTAGAATTCTATGCTAATTAGGTCTCTTTCTATACATACAAATGTATATAGAACATATACAATGCATATATTACATGGTATATACATTACATATGCACATTATATTACATACATATATGGTATGAAAAAGATTTTTTAAATAAATTATTTAGAGGCCTAGGTAGCCTAACTACTTGTTTTTTCCCACATACTGAATTATATTTGGCTGGACTAACCCTTTTCCTAGCCAAGAACCAGAAGTCCCATCTCTTATTTTTTTAGGTAAGCCAGTTGACTTACTGCCTACTCTGTTAACTACAACCAATGTCTCTCTTGGCCCTCAGGCCTTCCTGCCAATTGCCCATGAATCAAGAGACTTACTTCAGTCATTGTAGGAATAGAATGAGAAAACTCATCTGCTACCCTAGGGCCCTGTTTTTCAGCTGTTCTCAGTTGCTGGACATCAGTGAGAGCAGGTCTCTTAAAGCCGAATGCACTTCTCTACTGCTGGGAGGCTGCTCCTCAGGGTCTAACCCTTCTCCTGGAGGAGAACAGGCCCTTCTACAGGGCTGCGCTGGACCTGGATACATTAGTCCTGAGTGCCAATTCTCACCCACAAAAAAACAAAAACAAAAAACAGGGAAACCCCAGCAACAATAATGGTTGGCATTTATTGAGCATTTGCTGCGCAAAATACTTGAATATATTAATACATTAAATTTTATCATCTTAATCCCTACCTTTCTGTAACAGGGTGCAGCCAAGAGGGGGTGGGGCTCAAATAGGGATTTATAATAGGGTCCAGAAAAGCTTGGAGATAATTGGCTCCACACCACAGAGCCACACCTGCCCAGAATGTGGGCAACTGTGGCCAATTGTGAGAGGAGCTGGAAATGGGACTGCAGAGGAAGATTAGCGTGGGTATTTAAATGGGGGTACAGCAGCCATTGGGCATCTCTCTTTTTGGGACCATGCATCTATTTGGGACCACGCATCTATTTAGGACTACACGGCTCTGGTGTCTTGGTTGGGTCCATAAGGCTTTAGAAGTGCTCCCTTTCGCCACGTGGAGGGTGCTGGGAGGACTGTGTGCATTTGTGGGGAACTTTAGTTTGTGTTATTTCAAGTGAATAATAAATTCCTTTCCTTTGCACGAATCTTGAGCATTGAGAGACGTCTTTCCTTTGGCAGCGGACATAACAAACCTGGGGAGTTCCTTTCAGGTAATAGTATATTGCCTTGGCTGCCCTTGGCCCCCCCTTTTATACTGTAACATTTCTGGTAAATTCCTCTTGGAAGACCTTAATTTATTTTTAAAAGACTAGTTAACATTTATAGACCACTAAATGGCAGACACATTTCAAGCTGCTTTACAAACATTAGCTCATATAATGCTCATAACAGTCCTATAAGGTAGGTGCCCCTACTATTTTGATTGAAAGAGACTAAATGTTTTGCTCCCCATCCTTATGTTAAAACCTAATCCCCAATGTGATGGTATTTAGAGGTGGGGCCTATGGGAGGTAAGTAGGTCATGAGGCCAGAGCCCTCATGAATGGGATTAGAGTCTATATGAAAGAGTCCCCAGAGAGCTCACCCTTTCCATCATGTGAGGATATCAAGAAAACTATGAGCAAGGAAGCAGGCTCTCACTAGACACTGAATCTTTTGGTACTTTGATCTTATACTCCTCAGACTCCACAACTTTGAGAAATAAGTTTCTGTTGTTTATAAACTACCCAATGTATGGTATTTTGTTATAGCAGCTCAGACTAAGACACCCGTTTAACAGATGAGCTGAGATATACTCGTAGGTGCCACTTGCAATACAGATCACAAAGTAGAAACATGTGTACATGAACTATATGGACAAGTGTATGAGGAAACAGGCACTTTTAGATATTGCTTGTGGGAAGGTAAGTTTGGAAATCAATATGACAATACTGAACACAATTTAAAAGGCACAATTACTTTGACCTTGAAATTCTTCCTCTGGAAATTATTCAGCTGCATTTACATGAGTGTGTAAAGTTATATGGACAAGGCATTCCGTTGCACCACGGTTGTAATAATAAAGACTCAAAGACTAGGTGATAGTGTAATAGGGCATCAGTTAAATTATGATACAGTCACACTGAAATACTACATAGCTGTGATGATGAATGAGGAGAATCTACTTGCACTGATATGCAAAGTCCTACGAGATATTTCTAATGATAAAACAAAGCATAGGTCACTGTGTGTGTTTTAAAAGCTAACATCTAAGCCAAAGTACCAGATTCCAACTTAGGGAAGATAAAGTAAACATAGTCCACCCTGTCTACCATGATGACTGCAATTGTAAATCCTTTCACAATGCATTGAGCAGCTAACTAAGGATGCTGAATTAGAGAAAGAAACCAGAATCCAAAGGTACACCAAGTTGGAGGGGAATTCACAATTTTTTACATTAATATTGCCCAGCCTGGACCCAAAGGCTGCTGCTCAAAATCCAGAAGGCTCATCAGGTACAGATGGAAAGAGCTCCAAGAGAAGCCCTCTCTCTCTGATCTGATGGGTGTGTGTGTGTGTGTGTGTGTGTGTGTGTGTGTGTGTGTGTGTGTTGGGGGCTGGGGGACTACTCTATTTTTTTTTCTTTTTTCTGTTCTCCCTTGCCCCAGCCTGCAGGCAATACCTTGGTGTTGGTGGCAGCAGTGTGTGGGCAGATGCTTAAAACTCTAGAGGAGCTATGGTTCTAAGAGCCTGGAAGAATCCCATTGCTTTGTTTCTCTTGTCTGTCCTTGATCCCAGATACACAGTGGTGGGAAGTGCATAGTAAAGAATTGAGACTAAAGACCCCCCTCAAATTTATAAGTTGAAGTCCTAACCCTTGGTGCCTCAGAATGTGATAAGAGATAGGGTCTTGTAATTGGTAATTAAGGTAAATGAGGTCATTAGGGAAAACACTAATCCAATAGGACTTGTGTCCTTTAAAAAGAAGGGATTAAGACACAGACAGGTACCTGCACACAGGAGAGACCGTGTAATGATAGAACAAGAAGGCAAGGAGAGAGAGTTCAGGAGAAACCAATACTGCAGGCACCTTGGTCCTAGATTTCCAGCCTCCAGAAATGTGAGAAAGTTAATTTCTGTTATTTAACCCACCCAGTCTGTGGTATTTTGTTATGGCAGCCCTAGCAAACAAATACATCTATCTTTCTGGCTGGAGGACTGGAAAAGGAGGCTCTGGCACATCAGAAAGTATTGGGGAGATCACAGAAATGAGGGTGATCAAGACATCCCAGAAAGCTGTGTATAAACTCACCCCAGAGGTTACATGTGCAGATCAGATCCTAAACAGCGTACCAAAGGCTTTGCCAACTGAGCTACAAGGGAGATGTCATGCGGGTCCCTGGCTGATCACTGGGTGGAGCACGTGTGGGACTGATCTGAACAGCACTGCAAACGCTTCCAAAACTGAGCTGACTTTGGAACCACAGCCCACACAAAGCTGGCAGGTTGAAACTTGCAACCTGAACCTAACCTTCTAGGTGAAAATTTTAGATATCACATTCTCTAGTCAGACTGACAAAGAAATAGGAAGAAAAGGCACAGATTACTAATTTCAGGAATGAAAAATGGTATATCACTACAGAACCCACAGGCTTTAAATTTGAATCTTATGAACAAATCAACACATAAATTTGCTAACTTGGGTGAAATGAACTATTCCTTGGAAGATACAAACAACCACCATTCTCTCAAGGATAGATAACCTAAATAATTCTATATTTATTAAAGAAATAGAACTTGGAGTTAAAAACTTCCTGAAAAAATAAATCTCCAGATGGTTTCAGTTATAAATTCTACCAGATATTTAAAGAGGAAATAAAGCCAATTCTAAACAATCTTTTTCAGAAAATGGAAGAGGAAGAAACACTTCCTAAATCATTTGAGACCAACATTACCATAATACTAAAACCAGACAAGACAATACAAGAAAACAAGAAATAGATCAATTATCTTTCATTGACATAGACATAAATCTCCTTAACAAAATGCAAAACATTAGCAAATCAAATCCAGTCATATACACATCACTATGACCAATTGGGGTGTATACTAGGAACACAACAGGATTTCAATATGGGAAAATCAATTAATGTAATACACACTGTTAAGAAACTAAAGAAGAAAAATCAAATGATCATACAAATTGATGCAGAAAAAACATTTGAAAAGAAATCAGTAGCCATTCATGATAAAAGAACACAGAAAACTAGGAACAGAGGAAATTTCCTTAGCCTAAATTAAAATATCTACATGAAAAAAATTAAAAGACACATCACACTTACTGGTGAAAATTTGAATGCTTTCTCTCTAAGAGGATGGACAAGGCAAATATGTGCATTTTCACCACTTCTATTTAACATTGGTACTAGAAGGCCAGTAATATGGTAAGAAAAATAAATGAAGGAGATATATATATATATATATATATATATATATATATATATGAAAAGAAGAAATAAAATTATCTCTTTCACAATGAATTTGATTATCTACGTAGACAATCCCATGGAATCTACAAAAAAACTCCTGGAAATAGTAAGTGAGTTCCGCAAGATTTCAGGACATAGTGTCAACACTTGAGAATCAATTGCATTTCTATATACTAGCAGCAAAAAATTAGAAACTGACATTTCAAAAAATACCATTTACAACTCTGACCCGCATGGCTCAGTGGGTTGGGCATCTCACAGCAAAGCAAAAGGTTGTTGCTTCGATTTCCAATCAGGGCAGATGCATGGGTTGCAGGCCAGGTCCCTGGTTGGGGGCGCACGAGAGGCAGCAGACCAATGCATCTCTCACACATTGATGTTTCTCTCCCTCTCTTCCCCTCTCTCTAAAAATAAATAAATAAAACCTTTTAAAAATACCATTTAAAATACCTTAAAAAGGACATAAACACTTAAGCATAAATCTAATAAAATATGTGCAAGATCTGTGTGTTGAAAACTGCAAAAGGCCAATGAAAAAAATCAAAGACCAAAGTAAACAGAGAGACATTCAGGCTTATGGGTTGGAAGACTCAATATAGTTAGGATATCAGTTCTTCCCAAAATGTTCTACATATTCAACACTATTCCAATTGAAATTTTTATCAAAATCTTTTCTGGAATACTACTCAGCCATATAAAAGAAGAAAATTTTACTTTTTGCAACAGCATGGATGGACCTGGGGAAAATTATACTAAGTGAAATAAGCCAGTCAGAAAAAGACAAATATCTTATGATTTCACTCATATGTGGAATCTAATGAACTGAACTAACAAGCAAAATAGAGACAGACTCATAGTAGAGAGCAGGTTTATAGCAATAGGGCAGGTTAGGAGGTGGAGGGATAGAGCAAAAAGGAAAAAGGACTCATGGACACGGACAACAGTGTGGTAATTATGGGGGAAGGGGGTATAAAGTGAATAAATGGTAATGGAAAAAACCAACAGAAAAAGATTTTTTTCTGTAGAGGCAGATAAGCTGATAGTAAAACAATTTCGAAAAAGAGTAATGTTGGAGGATTCACATACTTGGTTTTAAAAATTACTATACAGCTGCAATAATTAAGACAGTGTAATATTGAAGAAGGGATAAACACACAAATCAATGGAACAGAATAGTCCAAAAACAAACCCATTCAAAACAATCAGTTGATTTTTGCACAAAGGTACAAAGGCAATTAATGGAGGAAAGATGGCCTTTTTACCAAATGATGTTGACACAATTGGACAGCCATATGCAAGATAACCCTAGACCTAAACCTCATACCTTATACAAAATTATACAAAATTAACTAAAAATTGTAATTATACAAAATTAACTAAAAATTGACCATAGATCTAAATGTAAAACTATACAACTTTAAAGATTTTTAAAAATCCTCACCCAAGGGCATTTTTTCATTCCTTTTAGGGAGAAAGGAAGGGGGAGAGAGAAACATTGACATGAAAGAGAAATATTGATCAGTTGCCCTCCACACCAGGGGTCGCATGCACCTGGACTGGGAATTGAACCTGCAATCTAAGTATGTGCCCTGACTGGGAATTGAACCCACAACCTTTTGGTTACCAGGCAATGCTCCAACCACTTGAGCCACACTGGCCAGGACTAAAACTATAAAACTTTGGAAGAGAACATCAAAGAAAAATTTTGCAATGTGGGGTTAGCCAAAGAGTTCTTAGCAATGACACCAAAACATGATCCTTAAAAGAAAAATCTAATAACTCGAATTTCATCAAAATTCATACCTTTTTTTCTGCAAAAGATATTCTTAATTGAAAGATATACCACAGACGGTGAGAAAATATTTGCAAATCATATATTCAACATAGGACTTGCATCCAGAATACGTGCAAGTTGTGGCAAAAGTAGGTTTATAGTTGTTCATATGGAAAATAATACAATAATAAATAATAATACAAGAATAGCCCTGGCTGGTGTGTCTCAGTGGATTGAGCATCAGCCCCCAAACCAAAGGGTCACTGGCTTGCTTCCCAGTCAGGCACATGCCTGGGTGGCAGGCCAGGCCCCCAGTGCGGGGTGCTCAAGAGGCAACCAGACATTGACATTTCACTCCCTCTCTTTCTCCATCTCTCCCCCTCTCTAAAAATAAATAAATAAATAAATAAATAAATAAATAAATAAATAAATAAGAAAGAATAAACCCTGGCCCTGACCAGCATGGCTCAGTTGATTGGAGTATGATCCAGTAAACTGAAAGGTCGCAGATTCCATTCCCCATCAGGGCACATGCCTCAGTTGTGGATTTCATCCCCAGTCAGAGTGCATGCAAGAGACAACTGATGGATGTTTCTCTCTCACACTGATGCTTATCTCCCTCTTTCCCTTACCTTCTCCCTAAAATCGATGGTCATATACTTGAGTGAGGATAAAAAAACAAAAATAAACTCTGTTTCATGTACTCACAAATGTAAACCTACTCCTGCCCCATCTTGTACATTACTCAACTTTAAGAAAACAAACCACCCCTTCAAAATGGGCAAAAGGTTTAAACAGACATTTCACCAAAAATGATATATGAATGGCTGAGTAACCCATGAAGAGATGCTCAACATCATTGGCCATTAAGGAAATGCAAATCAAAACCATAATGAGATATAATTATACACCCATTAGAAAGGCACAAAAATCAAACAAACCAACAAATGATAACACCAAGTGTTGGTGAGAATGTGGAGTCACTGGAACTCTCAAATACTGTTGGTGAGAACACAAAATGGTATGGCCATTCCAGAAAACAGTTCAGCAGTTTTGTAAAAGTTAAACATACACCTGCCTTATAACACAGCAATCCCAATCTCACATCATACAGAACTGAAAACTTTGTTTATAGAGTACTCTTTCCAAATTTTTTATACTAGCTCAATTCATCATCACCAAAAATCAACTCAAATGTCTTTCAACAGGTGAATGGATAAACTGTTTTACACGCATACAACAGAATACTACTCAGCAATAAAAAAGAATGAACTATTGAAACATTGATAACTTGGATGAATCTCAAAGGCAAGACAGTGAGTGAAATAAGCTAGCTTCAAAAAGTTACATACTATATGACTTTACTTATTTAACCTTCTGGAAAAGGCAACTGTATGGCAACAGACACACAAATTAGTGGTTGTCAGGGCGTGGAGGGATTGCTTCACAAGGATAACAGGAGGGCGTACTGGCAGTCATAGGACCATGGTGCATCCTGACTATGGTTATCATTACCCAAATGGATACCAGCTTCAAAACTCAAAGAGCTCACAATTTTTCTGTATGCTCATTTTATTTTTTATTATTTCTTAACATTTGTATCCTTACCTGAGGACACTTTTTTCATTGCTTTTAGAGAAAGAGGAAGGGAGAGGGAGAGAGAGAGACAGACTGATGTGAGTGAAACATCAATTGGTTGCTTCCACATGCACTCCAACTGGGGATCGATCCCCCAACCTAGATATGTGTCCTGACCGGGAATCAAACCTGTGACCCTTTGGTTTACAGGAGATGCTCCAGCCAATTGAGCCACACGAGCCAGGGCCTGTATACTCATTTAAAAAAAAATCTTAAAAGGCTAACATTCGTGTAAGGAAGGGAAAATACAGACATATATGCTTATATACAAATGCCCCTTCTCTGTAAATACACAGAAGTGAGTCATAGTGGCTGCCATGGCAGAGGGAGGAAGAGGGCAACTGAGGCTTAGGGACTGGAAGGGCGATTTTCCTACAATAAGATAAATTTATTATTCAAAAACATTTTTAATTAAAAATAAAAAAACATAATGGAAATAAATATGCAAAAATTATAAGAGATATTGTGCTTATAAGTGGGATATAGAATTTCCTTTTGGGAAGTAAGTTTTGAAGATGGATGGCGGTGGTGGTTGAACACCACTGTGAATGTATTTAATAATACTGAACCGTATACTTAAAAGTGGCTAAAATGGTAAATTTTATATTATGCATGTTCGCCACAATAAAAAACAATCTAATCAGAATGTTAGCAAAAGATTTGAACAGACACTTCACCAAAGATGGATGGCAAGTAAGCACACAAAAAAATGTTCAATATCATTAATGATTATAGAAATGCAAGTCAAAACCATGAGGAATACTGCTACACATCTATTAGAATGGCCAAAATTTAAAAATTAATATCAGGTGCTGGCAAGGATCCAGAGCAAGTGGATGTTTTATACATTGCTAGAGGTAATGTTAAAAATATGGGGTCTGGCAGAAGTAACACCTACTTGACTGTGGTTGGTAGGGTAATAACATGGGTGTAATAATTTATAGTTTTAATTGGAACATTTCACCTAAAATGTCATATGGTGTGCTCGAGTGTGATATTATTATGTTACAGAGTTACATGCTAATGATTTTGTAATAAAAAAGGGGCATTATTTGTGCTGCACCCTGAAGTATGGCCACTCTGGAAAAACAGTCTGGCAATTTCTTAAAAGTTAAACACACACTTACTATACAACTATAGCTCTGGGTACTTACATGAAGAAATGAAAACTTATGTTTCAAGCATAAACCTGTAAATCAATGTTCATAGCAGCTTTATTGGTAATAGCTAAAACTGGATACAACCCAAATATCCTTCAATGGATGGCTGGATAAACTGATTGTAATTGTCCTACAAAAATTCATCAATAAAAAGAAATGAAATGTTGATACACATGACTCGAATGGATCTCAAGGGCATTAGATTGACTGACACTAGCCAATGTCAAAGAGTTACATATTATATGAATCCATGTATAAAACATTCTCGAAATACCAAATATACTGCTTGAGAAGAGATCAGTGGTTGCCAGGAGTTAGGGGAAGGGGTGGGGTGTGATTATGAGGTAACGCGACAGAGCTTCTTTGTGGTGATGGAACACTGCTATATTCTGACTGTGGTGGTGGTTACGTGAATGTGTACATATGGTAAAATTCTATGGTACTATATACACACAAAAGAATGAGTATAAAATTGGTGAAAGCTGAATAAAGTCTATCTCTACTTCAGTTAATAATATTGTACAAAATTTGGGAGTTCTGATAATGTGCTATGATTATATACTATCACTGGGCAAAGCTGGGTGAACTCTGTACTATTTTTGTGACTTTTTGTGAGTCTTAAATTCTTTCAAAAGAATTGTAAGACAAAAAAGAGTAAACTACTATACACTTAAAAATACAATGAATCTCACCCTGGCTGGTGTAGCTCAGTGGATTGAGCACGGGCTGCGAACCAAGTATCACAGGTTCGAATCCCAGTCAGGGCACATGCCTAGGTTGCAGGCCATGTCCCCCAGCAACCACACATTGATGTTTCTCTCTCTCTCTCTCTCTCTACCCCTCCCTTCCCTCTCTAAAAATATAAATAAATAAAGTCTTTTAAAAATACAACAAATCTCAAAAACATTTCCTGAGCTAAAGAAGACAAAAACAAAAGATACATCTCAGAGTTCCCTTTATTTTAAGTTCTAAAACAGGCAAACTAAAATATGATAAGGGAAATCAGATCTGTGGTTGCCTGTGTGGCGATGTGTGGGAAATGACTGGAAGGAAACATGAGGGAACTTTCTGGGGTGGTAGAAATGTGCATTTTACTGAGGTTAAGTTACATCTAAAGAGTTGCGGAGCAGGGAACAAAAGCCCTCATTAATAAACCTTGCTTTCAATGCATACACACACAAAGTTGGTCAAGCCCATAGAGACTGAAAACTTCGGGTAAAGGACGTTGACTATCTAAAGTGACTTGAGGACAAATGTTCCTATGACTTTGGAAAGATTTAATTTCAAGAGACAAGTGGCCTAATTGGCCAATTAACACTTTGCAATCCCTTTTTGTAAAATCTACAGCATATGAATGTAGACTGGCTTGGAAAAGATTATGGACTTAAAATTCAGCACTTTTTATCTTTTGTGCCTTTTAAGCAAAAAACTGTGCCTAGCATTTCCAAACTGGCCATTTATAGAGTTTGAAAGGAAAGCACATGTACTAACGAATATCCCTAGTGTCTAAAATGTCCACAGTCATTATCTCAAAGGGAAATTCTCAGCTGAGGTCAACTGAGTCCTGAGGAGTTGCACTGCCTTCCTGACTCAGCTGGCCAGACCAGCTGGAGACTTAGTGTTCCTGGCTTTTCGAATCGTAAATATGGCCCAAGATTACAATCATTTGTCTAGACCAGAGTCCAGATTCTGGCTTCTCTTTGTGTCATTCTTCCTTCATCTGAAATCTCCTCTGGCTTTGTAATTCTAGTCCTGAAATCTTTCAGTGCTGATGGTGTGAGAACTGACACATTTTCATTGTAAGCAGAACCCAGGAATCCCCAAGGGCTAACATCTCAAATTCAGGGGTTTCTCAGGGATGCTGTGGCTCTCTGTGAAGTACTGGGGCTTCCTGCCAAGGACTGGAAGAGTCTTGGAAGGTCTTGACTCCACACCTTAGAGAACATCTCTCCATTTTACAGATGATGAAGCAGAGAGGCCCAGAGATTAAAGGCCATCTCTATGTGCTGTCCCCAAATTTTTATCTCTAGCCCTGCCTAGCCTTTAGTTCCAGGCTCCTGTATCCAAGTAGAGTATGACCCAGTCATTTAAATTTAGATAGTTCAAAATGGACTCTTCCTACCTGCTTCCAGGCTCCCCAACACAGCATCTATGCAAACACACACACACAAATCTGCAACTCTTCCCCTTCCCTCACGGCAATCCTATTTCCCCCTGTTGCAAATAGATCTCAAATCTGTCCCCCCTGTACTTATCCTCAAACTGCCCCTAGTCCAGTTCTCTCTCTCTGCTACTTCTGCCCTCTCACACCCCATTCTTACTCAGCAACCAGACACTCCTGTGATCTAGTCACTCCCTGCTGCACGGGTTTCCCACAGACCTAGATTAAACCCAGACTCGAATGATACACCGCCAGACTGAAGCCCACAGAAAAGTTTCGTTTGGAATATCTAGGGGCGGACTGGGGACTAATGGTGTCGCCTATGGTCCCACCTGCCATTTGACTCCCAAGCGCCAAAATGAGACAAATGAGAGGAAGCTTCCAGAGGCTGCCCTAGTCAGGTGTTTGGCCCTAAAAGAAAGGCCCTCTCTAAAGGCAGGTTGTTGTAAATCTCCTTATGGGCAGGACCTAGACTTCTGCTTTAGAAAGCAGTGAAAAAAGCCAGTCCTGGCTCATTTAAACCATCTCCGCTTCACTCTACCTATCTGTGAAAAGGAGATAATAACACTAATTACCTGAGAGGTTCCTGGGAGAATGAAATGAGCTCTAAAGCACTTACCACAGCACATAGTAGGCGCTTAATGCGTCAGTGAAAGCTCTTGCATTCTAAGGAACCAACAGACAGAGCTATCCAAAACTGGACTCGCTCATAAGATGCTGAATTCTGTCACTGGAGCGTCTACACATTTCCTGAGCTAAAGCGCTACTTGGTGCCCAAAGGATTTTTGTGACCGCAGAAATCTCGCCTAGGTCTTAAAGTCCCTCCAGCTTCGAGTTTTGCCCTTAGAGCCTGACTTCTGGTCCCCGCGCTTCAAGCAACACCACCCAAGAATGTGTCCTCGGTCAGCACCCTAGGGACGAGAAACCGCCGACCACTAGAAATTAAACTCATTGGAGTCCACCCCAGGCAGAGTGGCAAGACATCTCAGCGAGAGGGAAGGGACGCGGCACGCAGGCGCCGCGCTCTGTCATTGGTCAACGCCAGCAGGGAGGCGGGACCCTTGACGTCGCAGCCCCGCTGTGCTGTCATTCGGCGGCGGCTAGAGGACACGGTTAAGATGGCGGGGGTGTCTGGGCTGGTACGGAGACCCCTTCAGCAGGTAGGCAGCGGCGCGCGGACCCTATGACCCTGCGCGATCCCTGCCCACCCCGCATGCCCTCTAAGCGTCCTTTTTCTCTCTCCGCCAGGTTTCTGGGCTGCTGAGGAGGCGCTTTCACCGGACGGCGCCGGCGGCGCTGCAGGTAATTGGCCCGGACGCCGGCCGTGGCTGGGAGGGGGGGTCCCTTCCTCTCTGGGTGGAGGCCGGGGTCGCGCCTGCGCAGTGGCGGGTGGGCGCTGTGGGGAGAGGCTGCACTGGTCTTGGGGTCCACGGACCCCCGCATCCTGCCTGGGACTCTTGCTGCCTTTTCTGCGGCCCGGCAACAAACACCAGCGTGTTATCCCTTGGATCCTCATTAGAATCCGTTGTGCGACATGGGGAAACTAGACTTGACGTTTTTCCCCAGATCACCCCCATTTTCATTTTTATTGTGGTAGAATATACATAACAAAATTAACCATTTTCAAGTGAGTATTGAGCGGCACTAAGTCCATTCACCATGTTGTGTAGCCATCACCACCAGTCATCGCCAGAACTTCATCTCTAACAGAAACTGTGTAGTACCCACTAAACACAAATTCAGTGTTTCCCCTTAGCCTCTGGAACTACTTTATTGCACTTTCTGTACCAGTTCTAGGTATAACTTGTGGGTGGAATCATGCAATATTTGTCCTTTTATATCTGGCTTATTTTTCACTTAGCATAACGTTTTCAAGGTTCATTCGTGTTGTAGCATGTGCCAGAATTCCATTGTTTTTAATGGCTGAATAATATTCCATTGCATGTATATATCACATTTTGTTTATATATTCATCGGTTGATGGACATTTGGATAGTTTCCACGTTTTAGATTTGTAAGTAATGCTGCAATGAACATTGGTGTGCAAGAATCTGAGTCTCTGCTTTCAGTTCTTTTGGACATATATTAAGGGGAATAGTTGGATTATATGGTAATTCTATGTTGAACTTTTTGAAAACACCCCCTTTTTTTACTAGAACATTCTACTAACCTATATGGTAAAATAACTCCTAGATCCTGAAGGCAAAGTATTTGGTAGTGCCTGGCACCTAGTGAGTGCTCAATACGTAAAATTATTTAGGTTCCTTAACAGTTCTTTAAGTATGGAAGTAAAACAACCCAGTATACTTTCTGCATATGAAGTTTCACCTATGAACTGGTCTGGCCAACAAACAGATCTCTTAAGCCTAGGTGTGCATCAAGCAAAGTGTTAAGTAAGCTTCTTATTAACATGCCCAATAAAGATTAGCTATGTGTAATAGAAGTGTTACTTTTAGAATTCTTTCACCTTTTAAGAGAAGCCTGTTCCAGAGATAGTTTCTATATTATCTGCTATGGGCTTCCTAGATAATTATATAGGGGGAGAATCTCAATCATATCCTAAATAATCCTGTAGCTTACTGAATGTTTCCCTATACCTGTGACAGGTGACAGTTCGTGAGGCTATAAATCAAGGCATGGATGAGGAGCTGGAAAGAGATGAGAAGGTATTTCTGCTTGGGGAAGAAGTTGCCCAGTATGATGGGGCATACAAGGTAATCAGGGTACATGAAAACTCTACAAAATTGAGGTGACTATCTGTCTCCATACGTACTTAAAAGTAAGGAGGTCAATGCTTAATTTTAGGTTAGTCGAGGCCTATGGAAGAAATACGGAGATAAGAGGATCATAGACACACCCATATCTGAGGTAAGCTTTCCACCAGAAAGCAGACCTTTGAGGGGCACATCTGTTAAAATGTACACAGTTCTAATTTTTATGGGTTTTCATGTTTGTATTTTATTTTATAGATGGGCTTTGCTGGAATTGCAGTAGGTGCAGCTATGGTATGAATCTTTATGAATCTCTCCCAAAGAGATTTTTAACATGACCTTTGAAAATATTATTTGAATGTCGTAAGTGGTTACCCCTCTTCATTGCTGTTTTAAGTCTTTTAACATCTGTGTTTTTCATTTGACAGGCTGGGTTGCGGCCCATTTGTGAATTTATGACCTTCAATTTCTCTATGCAAGCTATTGACCAGGTTATAAACTCAGCTGCCAAGACCTACTACATGTCGGCAGGCCTTCAGCCTGTGCCCATAGTCTTCAGGGGGCCCAATGGTGCCTCAGCAGGTGTAGCTGCCCAGCACTCACAGTGCTTTGCTGCCTGGTATGGACACTGCCCAGGCTTAAAGGTAGTCAGCCCCTGGAATTCAGAGGATGCAAAAGGACTTATTAAATCAGCCATTCGGGATAACAATCCAGGTCAGCAGATTAACACTTGGGTCTCTTGTGAACATTGAAAAACTAAAGTGAAACTTGAATGGAAGGCACCAATAAAGGCTTCCAGTTAGGCTTAGATGTATCACATAAAATGCTAATAATTTACAGATACAGTAAAGATAGGAAAAGATGTTTTTCTTATTTCTGACTATAGGGGGGCCAGTTAGGTAAAGGAGACTTTACTGCATACCTACAACACTGCTTTAACCTCCATAGGCAAAATTAGGATTTGACAAGACTACAAATGTCAGTACCTAAACCATCCTCAAGGGTACTAGACACAATAGACAGAGGGCTTCCTAATCAGCACAGTGAAACTTTTCACAATGAATGATAGTGATGCTCTCCCTCCTGGGAGCATGCCCACACCTTTTTTCCAAGGCATGCATCTTCTAAACTCTAAGGGTCCATCCTCACAAGACTTGCAACTAGGGGAGCAACGGGCAGCCACAGCTCAACCAGGGCTAACCCCCGATCCTGTCTCCAAGGCCCTTTTTACCAGTGAGCCAAAACAGCCCTGCCTAAGTTCATTTCTTTCCTATAACATTTCTAGAGACCCAAAGCAGCCCAGCCTAGGCTCTCCTGTTGCTTAGCCCTTAGTCTATTCTAAGCCCTTCCTTGTTTCATTGTCCCTAGCTTCAATAAATGGCTATCAAAAAAAAAAAAAAAAAGAAGAAGGAATGATAGTGTTTTGTGTACATTTTTAGTCATGTGTGACTTGCATTTAAATATTTGTATTTTGCAGTGGTGATGCTAGAAAATGAATTGATGTATGGAGTTCCTTTTGAATTTCCTCCAGAAGCTCAGTCAAAAGACTTTCTGATTCCTATTGGAAAAGCCAAAATAGAAAGGCCAGGTGAGTACTTAGTCTAGATTTAGACATTATTTGTAATCCAGCCCCTCTATTTGTTACTCATATTCATCCTAGACTGTGTTTCCCTTTACTTTGACAAGGGAATTATAGAATGAGTTCAAGTTAAGAATGTGTCATGCCTTAATGGCTCATACAGTGCTCGCACACTTGTACTTTTCTAAATCCTAATCCAGTAGATTTGTACTTCTTTTTTTTAATTGTATATTTATTTTTACATGTTTAAACTTAGTCACCTTCAAAGTACTCTCCATTTGATGCAATACACTTATTGAGATGTTTTTCCACTGCTCAAAACAGTTCTTGTCAATATTGATGTCTTTTAGGGCTTCTGCCATTTTTTTCTTAATTTTCATAAGAAAATTTATTAAAGAATTGCCTTTTATTCTGTGACTTGTTTGCCCCTTTTCTGGGTTAAAATTCTGGTTTTTTAAAAATATATTTTATTGATTATGCTATTATAGTTGTCCCATTCTTTTCTCCCCTTTATTCCTCTCCACCCTGTACCCCTCTTCCCACCATCATTCCCCCACCTTAGTTCATGTCCATGGGTTGTACATTTACGTTCTTTGGCTTCTCCATTTCCTATATTATTCTTAACCTCCCCTTGTCTATTTTGTTCCTACCAATTATGCTTCTTATTCTCTGTACCTTTTCCCCCCATCCTCTTCCCACCTGCTCCCCATTGATAACCCTCCATGTGATCTCTATTTCTGTGATTCTGCTCCTGTTCAAGTTGTTTGCTTAGTTCGTTTTTGTTTCTTTGTTTGTTTTGGGTTCAGTTGTTGATAGCTGTGAGTTTGTTGTCATTTTACTATTCATAGTTTTGATCTTTCTCTTAGTCCCTTTAACATTTCATATAATAAGGACTTGGTGATGATGAACTCCTTTAACTTGACCTTATCTGAGAAGTACTTTATCTGCCCTTCCATTCTAAATGAAAGCTTTGCTGGATAGAGCAATCTTGGATGTAGGTCCTTGCCTTTCATGACTTGGAATACTTCTTTCCAGCCCCTTCTTTCCTGTAAGGTCTCTTTCGAGAAATCAGCTGACATTCTGATGGGAACTCCTTTGTAGGTAACTGTCTCCTTTTCTCTTGCTGCTTTGAAGATTCTCTCCTCTTTAATCTTGGGTAACTTAATGATGAGGTGCCTTGGTGTCTCGTCCTTGGGTCCAACTTCTTTAGGATTCTCTGAAGGATTCTTTTCCTTCCTGGAAGTCTATTTCCTTTGCCAGATTGGGGAAGTTCTCATTATTTTTTCAAATAAGTTTTCCATTTTTTGCTCTTCCTCTTCTCCTTCTGGTACCCCTATGATTTAGATGTTGGAATGTTTAAAGTTGTCCCAGAGGTTCCTAAGCCTCTCCTCATTTTTTTGAATTCTTGTTACTTTATTCTTTTCTGGTTGAATGTTTATTTCTTCCTTCTGGTCCAAATCGTTGATTTGAATCCCAGTTTCTTTCCCTTCACTGTTTGTTCCCTGTACGTTTTTCTTTATTTCACTTTCATAGCCTTCACTTTTTCCTCTATTTTGCAACATATACACCCATTTCTGTGAGCATCCTGATTACCAGCGTTTTGAACTCTGCATCTGATAGGTTGAATCTCTATTTTTTGGTTTGGCACGCCTGTTAAATAGTAAGGGGCAGAGCCTTAGGTGTTCACCAGAGCAGGGCAACACACATCCCTGTGTTGTGGTGCTATATGTGAGGGAGGGGTCATAGAGGGAACAGTGCTGTTTGCTCAGCTCTCTGCCAGCTTTCAGTCACTTCCTCCACTAGCCACAAGCAAATTGGGCCCTTCTGGTGCTGCTTCCCAGGTGGGTGGTTTTGTTTACATTCTAGGACCCTGTGGGTCTCTCCAGCAAACTCTCCTGTGAGGCTGGGAGTTTCTCCCAGTGCTCCAACCCCCAAGGATTTTTTCAGTCAGAGGTTTTGAAGCTTTATTTCCCTGTACTGGAACCCTGAGTTGCGTGGTCTGTCTCGCTCTCCAGTTCTTCCTCCTGGTTTATCCAAACACAAATGTGGGACTGCCCATCCTTCAGCTGCTGCCTCGATTCAAGTCCTCTCTGATTTGGCTGCCTTTCTCCACCCCTCGTAGTGGTCTGGATGAATGTTCTGTAATTCCTGGGTTGTCGGACTTTGATACAGATTAATTTTCTGGCAGTTCTGGTTATTTTTTAATTTGTTGTTGTCCTTTTGGCTGTGCGAGGAGGTAAAGTGTATTTACCTATGCTTCCATCTTAGCCAGAAGTCTGTATTTCATTTCTGAGAAGGTTGCCACATGCTTCATATCACTGCAATGAAACTGAGTTGAAGATTGTACAAATGAACTTAGTTTCAGTCTGACCTCTGATCTGTGACCACTTTGTTTCAGGGACACACATAACTGTGGTTGCCCATTCAAGACCTGTGGGCCACTGCTTAGAAGCTGCAACAGTGCTGTCTAAAGAGGGAATTGAATGTGAGGTGAGTGGACATTCTGTTCTAAAAAAAAAACAGAAAGGTTTCTTTTAAATTTAAGATGCAGACATAGTTTGAGTTCTATAACAAGATGTAAAATCTTTCTTTGTCACTCAGTTCTGCCCCTGCTTAAAGCTGGGAATCTGCTTGCTTTCTCAATACATAGTTTTTTACCACCTACGTTTTGGATCTTTTAAAATAGTACCACTTTCTCAAGTTAAAAATCCAGCCTCGGAGCTGGAGGTGGGGGAAGGGGAAACTTAGAAGTCAATGAGTCTAACCCTTTCATATCCGGGACCTGCCACTTGGTAGTTACACTTGGGCAACTTATGTACAGTAAATCTCAAAAGACATGGAGTGACAGAGAGTAGCTTTGACAGAACAGCAGAGGGACAGCTGGCTACAGAGAGCAGAGAGGTAGGGACAGTATGTTTTCAGTCTCATCAGGGTGGTTATGAGAAATTACACTTAATGTAGTGCCTGGTACACAGTAAATAGTCAAATGTGAGTTGTTATTTTGATGAGAAGGAAGCTAAAGCCAAGGGAAGTAAGTGAATCCGTAATTTAACAAGAGCTACTTATAGTAGCAATAAAGATGTTTAATTAAATTTCCCTCTTACATCTTGTGTGTAAATTGGCATATTAGATTTTCCTAGATGCAAAGATTAATAGGAAACCAAAAAAAGGTGGTGTTATGGGAACAAGATTATATTTATGATGCAGTGGCTCTCTAAAGCTTGTCTGCTACATTCTCTGTTCAGGTGATAAATATGCGGACCATCAGACCAATGGATATTGAAACAATAGAAGCCAGTGTCATGAAGACCAATCATCTCATAACTGTGGAAGGGGGCTGGCCACAGTTTGGAGTAGGAGCTGAAATTTGTGCCAGGATCATGGAAGGTATTTCTGAGAAACTGGTTTTGGAATTGTCAGGCTGTATTAAACACTGTGTACCTGGATACTGGATAAAGAGATTCAAAGCTGGGAGAGGCCAAATGGCTTGAACTTGAAATTTGTCAGCTTGGCATTTTTTTGGGGGGGTGGGGGGTGGGGGAGTGTAAATTTTTAAAAAGCAAAACCAAAAATAATAAAAGATTAAGTATAAAGTAAATAGAAAGCAAAACCAGAAATAATTCCCAGTAATTAGTATTCCTTTAGATTCTTGTATTTGGACAGCTACACTGTTTGTGTCAAGGTGTTGGTGTGTGGCTGGCTTTTCTGGCCCCCCTCTCAGTTGAGCTTCCTTCCCTCCTAGGCCCTGCATTCAACTTCCTGGACGCTCCCGCAGTTCGAGTCACCGGTGCTGATGTCCCTATGCCTTATGCAAAGATTCTAGAAGACAACTCTGTACCTCAGGTTAAAGACATCATATTCGCAATAAAGAAAACACTGAATGTCTAGTTTGGGCTTGAATATCAAGTCATTGGGATTTATTTAAAGTACTTGCTGACACTACCTGGATTGACCTTATGATTCATAAATGTTTTTGTACTGGGAAAAAGTTTAAATGTGCTTGTATCTGGAAAAACTCCATTCTTACTGCCTGTGACTCCATGCCTGTATTTTTGTCTGTTACAATTGCCGTTTCTTTGAATAAGACCAATGTAAAATTGTACCCTCTCACTGGAAGGACAAGGTGTGAAAGTGGCAGAGTCCTGATGAAAGATTTATCCAAAAACAGGCAACTTGTATGTAAAAATAAAAGCATATGATCTACATTTCCTGTTAGATTGTTTTGATAAGGAATAAAGGTATTCCTAACTATGACTTATTATATTTTTATGTTCTTGAAAATAACTGGGGTGGAAGTCTTAAAATTGTATGAAGAAATTAGTGTCGTCAGGAACTGATTGTTAATGATCCTAGACCACATCACACTGACAACAGGAACTTGTCCACAGGTTCTTCAGTACCTCATTCTAATAGGGTTCCCTTCAAAATCAAAGCAAAATTCATGTCAGGTGTTCTCCCATTGCTAAAAACACACCTCCTGTCATACATCGCCCTCTGCAGAAGCTGAAAGGGAAAAGACAGGTTTAAATTAGTTACGGAAGCATACAAGTGGTGCAAGGCAGGAATGTCAGCTCTTATTAAGAGGGAACATATGACATGTAAGAAAGATCAGATAGATGGGAAGAAAACTAGAAATACTTTGTGGATCTGGTCTTTGTTTACAAGTGTTACTACAAAAAATTCCCATTTGAAATCAGCCAAGTTTCAGACAACCTATTTTCTTGACATGGTTTATTTTAATAAAAAATACAGGTGAACATATTTATCAGAGATTACATGAAACTAGAGACAATGACATTTTCTGCATAGAAACCAACACTGATGTGTGTATTTGAACTTTTAAATGGATTACTTGTAATCCTTTAAAGTGCAATTTATTTAAGGATTTAAGCAAATCATAGGATAAAGGGTCTTTCTAATAAATGAGTAACATTTAAAGATGATGTATTTGAATAAATCTTTCAAAAATCATAATTTTATAAATGCCAAACTTGTTTGTGTTGTAACAATTCCCCACAAACCACAAACTTAATTGCTGAGGAGTAATAAGATCTTGTTATTAGCAAGAGCATTTTCTGATGTTAACATTTTTTTGTTGGATACGTTCTAACCGTGAGGAGCTATATGAGTCCACTGTAGTTGCTTCAGCAGCCCTGAGTTCTATGACCACAGCAGTATTCTGTTTGAGAGGACAATGCAGAACTCGGTTGCTTCTCTGACTCAGCGATACAACTGTCTTTGGGCTACAGTGTTAATGTCTAAGGTGAAATTAAGGTAGCAAAATGGAAGTTAGAGTCTAAGAGACAACCAGAAATGCTTTAGAGAAATAAACTATGAGAGGAACGTTTCTAGAAGCTTGACTGATAGAATAGGAAGGATTGCAACACAGGCCATCTGCTGCTGTGACTGTATATTGTCGTTTTTGTCCATTTCTCCCAATTGGTAGAAATATTGATTCTGATGTGCTGCTTCCCCCAAAAGATGCCTATTAGAGGATGAACAATTCCTTTAAAATAGTAATAAAGGAGCACACTATTCCTTTGCTCCTGATTTTAATCTACTGGAAGAATATTTCCCTCTTCAAAAGCCCCATATATGAGCATCTGCAAAATAGTATGTATCTCTATTGGCTCAGCAATTAACTCATCCAGGAGAGTCCTTCAGTGGTTGGAGGTGGGCAGAAAAAAACCAAAAACCAAAAAACTTCCCTCCAAGTGTAAACATGAAGCTTTAGCCAATCTTAGGAGCACTGTGATCACAGGTTTCAGCTTTCCTCAAAGTTCCTTTTTGGAAATTCTGGATGGAGCTGAGTAAGGCCCCTCGACTCATGCCATTCACAGCCTGGGGCTGGAGTTGTGTGGGCACCTCTGTGCTCAAAGGAGGCAAGGGAGCTGCTGGTGGTGGAGGCGGAGGTGGAGGAGGTGGAGGTAATGTGGAAATCCCTGCAGAGGAGAAAGCGGACAGTCAGCATCACCTCCCATCGTCCGGTACGCATGCTACTGCTCAGTCCTGGGCAGGACAGACTGGGGAGGCTGCAAGTGGTTTCCCTCGGAACGACCAAGATGTTCAGTACTATATGCTTTTTAAAATACTGAACAAGAAAGCTAGAAGCATCAAAGGGGAATTTCAAGTTTGCCATTTCTTCCAAGTAACAGTCATGTGAGGAAAGACTTAACAAATATCACGGATTACATGAAACTATACATATACATTCTCTCAACATAGATGAATGAGGCTTTAAGACCATTTGCAAATTTTAGTAATGGTCCCCAAAGGAAAGTTCCATCAGCTGCTTCAGCCAGGTCCCGGAGGGCTCCACCTACTCCTGAGCTAACAATTAAAGATAGACATCTGGATGCAGAGTTGGGCTTCCTCAATATCAATTAATAATTATCCATTTCTTGGATGAACAGTTCTTAGCTGCTGCAACACACACGCACACATGTATTTGGAGGATGTGATTTAATATAAAATGAAAAATCAGTATTCTTGGCAAGGAACCTTGGCCTGCCAGCTTATGAGTTCGCCAGGGGCATCTGTCTCAAAAAAGCATCTTCTATTAGGATACATTAAAGAAATATAAAAAGCTAAAAACTCTTCCATTGCAAAGTAGGGGGCAAAGGGCTTTCTCTCCCCAGCAATAGTATTCTCATGGGGGAGTTTTCCTCAAGCACCCTTCTTTCCACTGTGGCCCAATCCAGGAACAGAATGTAATTGCAGTAACCCTACATCTTTGCTAAAGCATCAGGAGAGACTGCAATTCTGAGCTCTACTTTAGTGCGCAAGGAGAAGGGAACTGGACAGGTGCCTACAACTTCCCTTAGCTTCCAGGCACACAAACATTTGGCACTTGAACTTTAAAGTTCTGAATGAATGAATGAAAATAAACACTGAGTTCAGAAAAAGCCCTACTTTAAGGAACCTGACTGTGCCAGAGTTAGTTGCCCCATTTCTCATGAACCTTGCAGCTCTCAGTGACTCCACCGACCTGTGTCTACCTCGCCTCACCGTCTACCCCTCCTAGGGCTACACAAGGGAGATACTCTGCTAGACAAACTGCTGCTGAGCTGTGGTGTTACCAAGTAAACATGCCAATCGCCCTTGTGTTTATTTGGATGAGCGATTCAGGATCTTCAATAAAATACTTAGTTAAGTGTGTGACAGGCAATTGTTAAAATCACGTGTTTCACAGAAAACCACTTACCTTTCTTTATATCTTTACCCAAGCCTAAGGTAGCTGAAATTGAAGAATGACAGACACACATGCTCATGCTCTACAATCTTGGAATTCTCAAATGATGATATATCAATACAAACAAACATGAAAGAGACAAATGAACAAAATGCAATTTCTATTGGTTCTATACAACAGCAGCTAATGAATGAAGTACGATTACGTTCTATGCCGAGGTGGAGGGTGGAAAAATGTTCCTGGCTTTATGGCACAGGGTTACAGAGATAAAAGGACTTTAAACCCAAATGAATGTTGAAGTGAGAAGAGCGGGGTGTGTGATACAGCATTCCTCTGAAGGGGGTTTTCGGAGAGTGACCAGTGAAATACCAGGGGAGGGGGCTGCCTCTGAAGGCTCTTGAAGCTCAACTGCAGCACAGAGAGCCTGAAGGAGTGAGCAGACACCGATGCCCCCCCACCCCCCATCCAATGACCAAAAAAGGGCAGCAGAATCTACTTGACATTCAGGGCACCACATGTACAGAGGAGCATCAGCGTTTCCGCCTTCCATCTTTGTGCTTTGAGCCAGACAGAAGAGTCCCTGTGAGTCACAGATGAGAAGACAGGCTCTGGGCTGCAACGGCACTTTTGATCTCAAGACAAGGAGCTGGCCATCCAGAGACAGGCACCCCTCTGGCCCAGGATTCTGGGAGGCTAGAAATGAGCCTCAGGGGCTGGATTTGAGTACAGGCTGCCATCTGGGACAAAACTGCTTGGCTTTCACAAGGAACCAACCCTTGACTTTGGCCTCATTACCAGGAGCTCAAAATTAGAATTGCAAATTTACTATCACAGCATTTGGGAATTGGGAGTGGTGTTCAGTAAGTGGATCTTCATTCTCCAAGTAAAGGCTAGATTGTTACCACTTTCAATGAAACTCTTGGAATACACAGGTAGTATAAATAAATGAACTGTCCCAAGTGCCACAGGGTAACCTGTGTCTGAAAAGCACATAGGATGCTGAGGACTGTGCAAAAGGAGAGGCTGTCATCCAGGGTTATAGAGCAAGGTCACAAGGTCACCCTGATGTCCATTCATAAATGGCCCTGATGTACACTTCCTCACTGGGCCTGCACTAACAAGGGCAGATCTTGATGTGTATGCTTAGGACACAGGAACTCAGCTTGCTGGCTCAGAGCACTTGGGCGGGGGCACGGGGAGGGGGAGGCAGGGGAGGACCAGGAGCCAGAAGGTCAGCAGTGGAGGAGGCAAGAGCACAGACTCCAAGACTCACAGTCTCTGGTGACAGGTCCATCCAATTTTGTTCTGCCCTTTTTTTTTTTTTTTGGTCTTTTCTATGGTCCACAAGCTTTCTTTAAAGATTCACTGGGACTTCAGCTACAACAGATTGGTAACAATGTGGGAATGGGAGGAATGGTAAAAGGGCCAAACTCAGAGTTGGCCCCTTGGCCCAGAACAAACCTGAGAACAAACACTGGATGCTCGAGTCCCCAGTTCCTCACATGTGAGACTGTTCCTCCCCAACAAGAGGCTTCTGCTTGCCATTATCCCCAGGCCGCAGGCAAAACTGGACAGCTTCTATGTCAGAGTGATTACTAACCAGATTCACACAGCTTTGAAAAATAGTGTTCTGCAACAATTCAGGATGAGAGATGCTCCAAAACAGTTTGTCTGCAATTATAACCTAGTCAGTCCTAATGTCGCTAATCTCACTTTCTCTTAGACAAAACCCCCAAGAGCCAACTATTTCACCCTTTCCAAATCCCGTCCACCAAACCAAATGAAAACCTGGCGGTCCAGCCGAGGCCCTGGAACGGGCCACCAACTGCTGCAGCAAGCGCACAGGTTAGATCCAGGGAGGAACAGCTTGCCAGAAACACCCTCTCCAGCCTTGTGGAAAGGATGTCTCAGGGTCCCCTCTCCTAGGCCAATTTAGCAATCTACAGGAGTGTAGAGCTGAGTTCCTTTGTGGTCCACACAGAGAGGTGGGGAGGCCACAGGGCCACCAGACCAACAGCAGGCACTGCCTTCATCTTTTGCCTCAGACAGATGAGGAGGCTGCAATCATGTCCCAGTTCAAGAATTACTAAGGATGCTTAAAAAAGAACTGTTTTTCAATGTCATCAGTAATAAAAGCCAGTGAGTTGAAGAACCAACATTTCTGCAGCAACAGGACTCTGAAAGCTTAGTTTCCAAATTTAAAATATACCAAAATTCCATACAGTTGATTCTTAGGTTTTAGAGTTGTATTTCAAAACTAAAATCAGAGTGAAAATGAAGATTTGAAAGTCATGATGAAAATGAAATGAATGTAAATGAAATCACTTGGGTGCTTTTTAAAGATGCTATATTTCATTTAAAACTTCAGATAAGGAAATCCTGTCAAATCTGCTTTCCCATTTGCTGTTCACTTCAGTGACTAGATGTGCTAGGTCCCACTTCACATTCAGAAACAGAGCATCTTTAAAGTGAGAGAAATCAGTATAGCTTACTTTACCAAAAATTCACGTTCAAAATGGTGCATGCTCTACTGAAAACAGCAAAGAGAGAGAGAGAGAGGAAATAAGTCATTATTTGAATTTTAGTGTCATTTAATCAAATAGTAAGAGACAGTCAAATATTAGTCTGAATCACATGCTGATTATTCTCACAGCCAAACTGGGAGATACTTAAGCACAAAATGCACTGGTTTGTAAACACAACTGTGACACTTTTGGAACATGGCACACACACTAAACACTAACGTGGCACCAAGTTACTTTCTTCCTCAAGATACTTGTTTTTCTTTTCCTGGGGCAGTTAGGTGTCATTTTCACTTATTTACAAGCACAACATTCACTTCAAAGTCCCATGAAGGTTTTACCTCACCTGAAACGTATATAATGGGTACAGGAATATTCTTAGTTCTACCACTAAACAGGACAGTTTATCAAGAGAGGAGAAAAATTAGAACTCATCACTTTTTTCCCAGCAAGGCTTCTATAGTCTAAAACAGTGGCACGTCTTTCCAAACTTAGGAGGGGCAAGAGCACAGGGCGGGTCTAAGGCGGAGCTTCTGTGCAGGAGCGTGTGGCTGCTGGATGCTGCGGGAGGCTGCCAGGGCTGGCACTGATCTGGGCAGTGAATGGTATCACTTTACTTAAGGCTAAAAAACCATAATTAAAAAAAAAAAGGCAAACACTTTTCCTGTCTAGATATTCCAGGTGCAAGGTGAAGTGTAACACTTTCCCTGACAATGAATCCAGTCCCTACTGAACCAGTCCGCCCGCCCACTGCCCAGAGGAAGTGAGGCCCACGTGGGGCAGGTCACACAGTGCAGCTGGGAGGATGCTGGGGACACTGCCCAGCCCCACCCCCACCCACGCCAGCTGAGGGCTCAGGGAAGTAGCCCACATATTTGGGCTTGGAAGGGGGTGGGGTAGGCCGTGTGAGGGCAGGGGGTCAGAAAAAGCTCACTGTTCAGAGAGGCAGCACAGGGCACACCCACCCATTCATCTCAAAGATGGCGACTGCTTTGTGTCTGTGTAGGTTTTGATAAAAATTCTTATGTCTAGAGACATAGGTTTTGAGCCTAAAGTGGGTTTCAGACCTTGATTTGGCACACAAATTCTGGAAATGCCAACATTCTAAATAATGTCATCTGTTATTCTGCACGTGGTTTATTCTTAAACCTCCGCCCTGTTACTCACATTTTCAGTCTCTCTGTGCCCATAAGGCTCTGTTCTCCCTCCTCCAGTTCCTGTCCAGCTATGAAACTTCCCTCTCCAGTCATTCTTACAGACTGGGTTGTCTACAAAATGTCAGCTCTCGCTCTCCAAAATTATTGCTTAAAATTATAAACTGCAAGCAAGAAGGCTAGAATTCTCTTGCAGGGTATTATTAGCTTATATTTGACAGTACTTTAGTGCTTATAAAGCCCTGTCATGTACATTATCTATCCAGTGAAGACCAGGATCTTTTACAAGACAGCTTTAAAGACACTACTTGTCCAAGGTCATAGCCGGAAAGTGGTGGAGCTACAAACTGGGCCTGAGGTTTCTGACTGCTTGCTGAGTTCTTTTCCTGCTAAGCAAACACAGTATTTAGCAGCACAGGCGGGGCAGTGCACCCCAGAGAGCCGGCACTCAAGAAGCAGCGGTGGGGTAAATGAGCAAAGACAGGTCTGGTTTAATCCTGGCTCTAGCATCCCCCACTTGTGTGACCTTGGGCAAAGTCCCTTAGTCCCCCTAGAGCCTCAGTTTCTCTGTCTGTAAAGTGAAGCTCAGGTAGAATCTATCCTCCTCGGATAGGGAGGTATTCATGAGGGTCAAATGAAACAATGATAATACCTCGCTTAGTATCCAAAATGTGCTAAATATGATTACTAAAAACAAGAATCTAAGACCTCCTACTTTCTTAGCTTTCCCTAAATACTCTTTTTGCAAAACCTGTTTCAAAAAACAAAACAAAACACAGTAGCTAGGGCTGCCTGCTCCCACAGGAAGGGTGGGAGGGAATATTTGTGTGTGTGTAAAGGGAGAGCTTCTAAACTACTCACCTCTGTGAATTCAGAGTGTAAACACTAGTTGGTGACATTTACCATGAAAAAGTTAGTATAAAGAACTTCAAAGTTCTTGAAAGAGTGACCTTCCAGAGGCAGGAAACATAACCTTTAGCAGAAAACAAAGTACTAGGAATGTCCTCACTGAAAAAGAGTTTAAGAGAATCCCACCCTACCTGACAGGAACGTCAGTAGACTTAGGGAAATGATATTTCTCCCTTCAAATTGGTAAGGACCTCAAGAAGAGGTCCCACGGCAGGGAGGTACAATAAAACAAGAGAGGTCCCAGGACTTAAACAAATGCTGGGAAGGGCTCATGAGAGTAAGACCACTTCACTTACAAACATCTGCCGCATCTGCCCCATCCTAAAAGTAACTGAGCTTAAGACTACCGTCAACTACCACGAATGTGCTTAAAATTGATTCTTTCAGGAAGAAAGGCAATCCTATGGAAATGAACCTGCTCACATCAATCTATTGCTGAGCAGACTGCCAAAGGCAGGGACCACAGAGTATGCTTGATTAGAAGGAACTGTGAGACAGCCTCCTCTAATTCCCACCCTCTCCCCTTTTACAGAGGAGGTAAGTAAGACCCTGACATGGATTGTGTGACTCATTCAAGGTCTCTCGGCAACTCGCTGTGCAAGGCCTTACTGTGGGCATGTATTGTTCTAACCTCATACTCACTGGATCCTCTTAATAACCTGATTAGGCAAGCATTGTTATTATCCTCATTTACAAATATGAAACCTGAAACACAGAAAAGGTAGTGTCTTGTCCAAGGTCCCAGAACTAGCAAGTGGTGGTTCTCGAGTTTAGGTTCCTGGGACCAAGTTTTAATTCCCAAGAGTACCCAGATCAAGATGTGTTTGGGATGTCACCTTTATTGGGAATTCTTTTTTAAAACTAGACCTTGAAAATGAAGAATTTTTCCTCATTTCTTTTGAAAATTACATTTCATCATAAAGCTGAAAGACACTCTCTTTGATTGAGTTCCCAGATAGACCATAAAGCTGGCCTAGAAGTTAAGACATAATTGGAGTAAATGTGATTCCAACAGCAAGAAAGGCAGCACACAGAGGCAGTGAGAAAGATGAGCCCAATGAGAAGCCCGGCCTCTAGTCCTGGGAGGAAAGACCCATCTAAGCAAGGGCTGATAGGCCAGAAGTTGCCACCAGTGGGCTGAGTCTGCTCTCACCCAGCAGAGGCCTTGAAGGCAGAGCAAGTGCAAGCAAATCCATCCACAGGATGCACTGAACACCTGCCATGGTACAGTAGCAAGTGGGTGACCACCTGATGCCTTGCATAGAACAGAAGCTCAAGATGTTACTTGTTGGTGGAGTAGTTTTTCAGGTGGACTCTCTATTTAAGAAGGGGAACTATTGGGCAAAAAATTTCCTCTGGCTGGACCCTGAAAAAAGCATGTGCTTGAACTGTGTCTATCATTTTGGTGCTTCCAATGGGCTCTGGAAATGTGACTCCATGCCAGCGAACAGGCCTTGTCTGCCTGTTCATCTCTGTAACACAGGGCCAAGCACAGTGCCTGGCCCATTGCAGGTTCTCAGTAAGTGCATCTTGAGTAACTGAATGAATAAATTCACTGTGGGTGCCCCATATAGGGCCTCAGATGGTAAGTTGACAGGCAAGCGCTACTTACCATTTTTATGACATGCATTACAATAAATGCCCAGCAGAGGTCAGAGTAGATTCTTTGGGAGCTGAGTTGATAACTTCATCAAGAAAACATTAAAGGAGATAAAGGAAAGGAGGAGCCAGTATTTGCTGGGAAACGTCTCATCTCTGCCAGGTTTTGTGCTTGAGGCCTCACATATGTTTCCCTCTGAATTCTTGTGACTCTCCTTTAAGAGACAGTATCACATTCGCAGTCACAGCTCCCACTGCCCCCACTCCGGACGGTCTTCCCAACATGACTCTAGTTACAAGATTCCTCTTTTCTTTCTCTTCTCATTCTAAAAGTCACCTCATCTAACGCAAACCTGCTATTTAGGTGATAGCTCCCATTCAAATCACAGGTAATTAGAAGATTAACAACAATCCATATAGACTGTGAATTCCTCAAGGCATTTAAAAATAAGAACTAGCATTAACTTCCCAGGACCTCATATAATACATGTGATGAGTGCTCTATACTACTAGGCAGACACCTCACTTGTTAGAGGGGGTTATGAAGTCTCACTATTAATCCTCTCTAATTTCCTTAACATGTCTAAGTGGTGAGAAATTAATAACCTGTCTACTAGAAAATTGGTCAATATGACCTGGGCAGTAGATCTCCAGAAATTTCTGATCAGCCCATACAAGTGACCTCTACAAAAGACAAAGAAGTCTATTTTCTGTCTTGATCAATATTTGGGGATTTTCTTGTAAAAATCTGCTGACAAAGTCAGACAGGGAAAAGAACATCATCCCCATGAGCCGGGTACTCTGCTACTCAAAATAGGTGCTGACTCCAGCATGCTCTGCAGCACGCCACCAGGAGCCATCCTTGGCTAGCAAGGAGACACCCACCAGCCAGAAATAAGTTGTTCAAACTAGTCTCCTTTACATTTGCTTGTCATCTTTTTGTGTGTGTGACTTTCTCTTTTTTTTGAAAGGTCAGTTAGAAGCATTTGAGAGATGTCGGGCAATGTACTTGATGGCTCCCAGGCGCCATCTTAAACCTTAATGATACTGTCAGCTCATACATCGGCCCCAGCCAGTGACTCTCCTTCTGACAGCTGCAACACTTCCAAGCACAGTGACAAGCTCTAAGTGGCAGAACATCTGGTTCATTTAAGAGCGCAGGAGATACTGGTACTCCAGTGTTTTTATGGGACTTAAAAAAGGGTAGGAGATATGAGTTCAAAACAAAAGGAGGAAAGATAGAATTACGAGGTCATACATACCACAGAATCAGAGATTATTTTATAAGTATTCCCTGAGATAAATTTTTTCTACATTTTTCAAACAGAACTCGTAGTATCTCATTTAATTCACAAAGGTAAAACAAAGGCTAATCACAGAAGAATATTCAGATGACTAAATGCATTGCAGAGCAGAACAGAGCACGAAGAGCTGTTGGGAAATCAGAGATGGGGGTTAGTTCACTCCCACACATAGGCATCTCACCAGTTTTGCTCTGTGACAAAACTGACATGACAACTGGGTTGCCTGAGGAGAGAGCTCGGGCAGGACAGGCCCTGGGCAGCAGTGCGATTGTTGTGTTCACCGGAACATGTACCCAGACAAGCTCTGATCTGAGGAGCCCTGCATGAGGCTCTTTGGCAAAGAGAACGAGCCAGGGGTAGAGGGTAGTTAGTGACCCTGAAACCAACGATTCCATTCCTGTGAAACCCAAGTTTGTAAATCTTGAGCCAAGGTGAGAAGAGAAAGCCCTGCTCCTCCACCTGTTGGCAGAGAACAGGAGGAGGCAGGCTACTTGCCCCCATCTCACCTGCTGTTGAGGGTGGAGTCGGCGATGACGGCGATGTGAGAGGTGAACTGGCTCCAGATCCTGCTGAGAGAAAACACAGAAACACTCATGGGGACCAAAGTAAGACATCTGGAATTTGTCCTGAGCTGGGCCCCACTATTGGCTTGGTATGTGGACCTTGTGGTAAAAGTTGACAAGGAACAAAGAATTTAGGGACTGGACCAATGACCACAGGTTTCCACTCCAGGACAGGGTAAGGGGTTAGGGTTGGGCTTACTCCCTGCAGCTTATTTGATACCAGCTTTGAGAAATCCATGGCTTATGCAATTGGCTACAGTATCTCTTCCTGACACAACCACTGTCCCTGGGTGATGGATGAATGACAAATGACAGTGTCACAGCTGTACAGGGGAAAGAGAGGAGCAGAGAAGTCCAAAGGAAGTAAGAGTTCCCCACACCATCTACCTAGCAATGTTCTATGTAGAAGTTCCATTTTATCAGCAGGTACATTCAATAAGATAGGGCCAGCCTATTTGGTTTGTGGATTTCCTAGGCCTTTTCTTACCTAAAATTCAATACATACCCTTATTTACATTAAAAGAATGTACATATTCCCATATGTTGACATGCATTTTCTAGACCTAGTCACCTGGTTATATTTCAAATATTTCCAAGTTCTCAGCATCTCCCCAGTGCTCAGAAATCCCCAGAATATATCCTGGTGGCCTAATATGGAAGTAGCCCAATGGGTAAGCAGAAGTTCCTATATAAGCCCCCTGCCCCACATGGAGGTCCTATTGAGGGATTAATCACAGTCCCAGGGATGGCTGTGATTGTGCCCCTGAGAAACCACTGATCTGGGGAAGCCTCCAACCACCTCCTCACCCACTGCCCACAGGACATGTGGACATGGACACGGCATGAGGAGAAATGCCTAATTCAACCAACCCACCCTGCAGTTGAATGAGTACCTTTCCACTGTTTGCAGTATCCTCTCACCTCCCCATATGAGGCATTTTACTGGTAACGGAGGTAAAACTCAACCCCATCCTGTTTTTAGACTGCTTGGCAGTGCTAACATAGATTTTAACGGGGAGAAGACTAAACTTGTGATTCCAGTGGAATCTGGAGATGATCAACTGCTACTTTGTTTTCCTAAACTCCACGAGGGCACCCCTCGTGGGTGCCATCTGGCTGCATCTGGCACAGAGCCTTGCAGGCAGGCAGTTGCCTCAGGAAGGTGGAAAACATAGAGGCAGGCTTTCTCTGCTTTGTAAAGAATCAGCTGCTGGACAGAATGCTAGTCAGACATGCTGGTTGGAGACATGAGTCTCAGCCTAATGACAACAATGCCTGGCCCTTGTCTATCTCATCAACCACAGAGAAAAGAGGCCTCCAGCATCCTCCAGCTCTCCTCTCTCAGCCTCCACATCTGTGGAGCCTGCCTGGGTCCTCACTGGGACCTCCATGGCCTGGCCTCCAGTCCTTCTCTTCCCTTCTAGCTCCCCCTGAGCCCTTCTCTGGCCTAGACTCTGCAGGCAGCAGTGTCAGCAGGACTCTCACAGGCTTTGTGGAGCCTACAATCTTCTCCCAACCCTTTCAGCTCCCAGCTCCGCCCACACCATCTGCATTCTTTGACTAGTCCGCCTTGTGCACCACTCCCTGTTTTTCCTCGTACCCCCAGCAGAGGTCCTCCTCCCAGACTTCACCGAGAAGACCCTAGGAAGGCAGGAACTGTGAAAACCCTCAATATCCTCCCTTTCTTCAGCTTTTAAACACCTCTAACTCTTCATCTGCTCTCTGGGCTCCTGCCTCCAGGGAAAGATAGATGGGCTTCCTCCAAGGCTGAGACTGACAGCTGGGCTCTTGACGCCGAGCCCTTGGCCTTCTCTCTGGGCCCCTCAACCCATCACTCTCTCTTTTGCATCTTCAGCTTGTTCCTCTCTGCAAGGTCCTTTCCCTTCCTAAAGGTATGTGCAGCTATTCCTGAACCTAAAAAAACCTCCCATCCCTTGCTTTCCAGGGCTAAGCCAAAGCTGCCTGGGTTAGAATGAACCCTCCCCTCCTCCATGTGGAACTCTCCTTCACAGACTCATACAGAATAAGAACTAGGAGGTCTCAAGAGGTCATTCAATCTGGCCCCAATTTCCAAAGATGGGAACATTAAGGCCCAAAGCCAGCTGGGTGAGGGACAGCAAGGAATGGCAGCGATGACTGCCAACTAGGGACAGTGCTCTCTGTGCCATCTTGACCCTTCTGAAATGATGCTTTTTGCCATCCCCACATACTATTGAGTCCTTTCCTTTACATGGAAGGGCACATTCTCCTACCACGTGGTGAATGGAGCAGAGGACAGGATTTAGGGTCACTTCTGTTCATGCAGGCTCCACTGAAAAACAGGATGCCTTGAATTTTTAGTTGGGTTGGTTTTTGTTGCGTAGATAATGCTCATCTTTGGTTGATCGAGTCCTGCCATTATTAGTGAAGAGGCTGGCTCATCCAATAACCTCTAAGGTCCCTTCCAGCTCCTGCGTCCTGTGAGCCATGAATGCTATAGTAATCCTTCATTAGGGACAAAATTCTTTTGTTTTCCACATTGGTTACCACACTCTATACTCTGGCTACCAGAATCCAAGACCTCTTGACCAACTATAGCCTCCTCCTGGTCCTCGTCTTTGGATGCTGGGGCCAGTTACTCCACTACAGTCTATAACCAGTTACCTGAATTATTGGAGTTGCTATATTTTGCTGGATGTTCTTCATTATTTTCAACAGCAGATTGTTTTGACTTCTTTAAAAATAAAAAGAGAGAGGGGAAAAAGCAAAGAGTTGATGATGATGAGAGTTAGACTAAAAATATTTTCTAGGCATGCGGTTAAACTATCCACACACAAAGTCGTATCTGGCCTCATAACTTAGTACAGTGAAGAAGTCACAAGCCAAAACCAAAGGGGAAAATAAAACCAACCATGCCGACTATTATCCCAGGCCAATCACTTCCCCAGTTACATCAGGCCATAATCAGCCCAGCGAGCCAGGAAACTATATGGTCCATTTGTTTCCTGGTATTATGTAGCTCCCTTTTAAAAGCTGCAAACCAGTCATCTGCAAATAGTTTTGGCTTTCAAGGAGACATGGCACAAAATCTGTCATCAGTGAAATGTGCACCATTAACCGAGAACTCTCTATGTGGAATCTGGAACTTTTTTACACACTGAGAATTCACGCAGACAGCAGTCTGACCTTTCGAGCTAAAATCTTCCTCTTTTTTCTTTCTTCTTCAGATCCGTGGTGAGACTGAGCTCTTGTCAGTCTTCGATGCTGGTGAATCTGTAAGAGAACACAATTCATCACAAATGTGAGCATATCCTACACTAATGAAAATCTAACATGTTTTGCCAAATCAAATTGTTTGGATGTAAAATATTTCCCTGCTCAGCCTGTGTGTCTTCAAGGTCAAGGTTTAGATGTCTGGGAGAAGACTATGCCCAACAGTGAAGACCCTTCTTGCCTCCCCCAGTTCCTTCCTGCCTCTTTCTCTTACCGAAGGTGAGTGTGGCCCCCAGCACCTTTGGAGCACAAACCATGTGTGCCCACCATGACCCAGCCTCCCCTGGTCATAAGGGATCGCCACCCTTTATAGACCTGGTTTTCTCCCCCAACAGGCTGAGCTCCTTAAGGGAAGGACAGGGAAGGTTTCAGCAGCCTCATGGCATTGAGCCTGGAGCCTGGTTCAGAACAAGTATGCAAAAAATGTTTGTGGAATGAACAATCAGTTAAAAGTAAATCACCATGAATTCCAGGCAGAGGACAGTAACACTAAAAGATCAAAGGGCAATGAGGAACTACAGGCAATTTACCTGTTTCTGTTCTTCAATTAGTCTCTTTTCTATACATTCTTTGGCAAATCTCAATGCTTCTTTTAACTTTGTGGGGATCTAAAAGAGGAGAAAGTACATAATCTATTCAGGAAAATGGCTGAAGCTTCTTCTAAATCCCAAACCTGGTTTTAATGAAGGAGCAATTGGTTATCAAGAAGGAGGCACCCAGAATGAAATCAGTTACAAGTGATCCACTTGAATCCTGTGCTGGCCACTTTTGGTATCCCCACTACATGCGGCTCATTAGCATTTCTTATCAATACATATGTAAAATAAATACAAAAATAGATGTGATGTATGTTTCAAGTATTTCAACTAATTCTCAAGGGACTACAAATTACCAAAACAATCTTGAAAAAAGATAAAAATTTAAGGCCTCATACTTCCTGATTTTACCACATATTACAAAGCTACAGTAATCAAAACAGTGTGATACTGGCATAAAGAAAGACATATAGGGCCCCGACCAGTGTGGCTCAGTTGGTTGGGCATCACCCTGTAAAACAAAACGTCATTGGTTTGATTCTAGTCAGGGCACATGCCTGGGTTACAGGTTTGATTCCTGGACTGGGACATAGGAGAGCCAGCCAATGGATGTTTCTCTCACATCAATGTTTCTCTCCTTCTTTTTCTCCCTCCCTTCCCCTCTCTCTAAAAATAAATAAATAAAAAAAAGACATATAGACCAATGGAACAGAATAGAGAGCCTATAAACAAACCCTCATGTATATGTTCAAATGATCTTTGACAAGGATGCCAAAAGCACACAACAGGGGAAGGACAGTTTCTTCAATAAATGATGCTGGGAAAATCATATATTTACATGGGAAAGAATGAACCTTACACAAAATAAACTCAAAGCTGGACTGAACACCTAAACCTAAGACCTAAAACTATAAAACTAGAAGAAAGCATAAGGGAAAAGCTTTATGATATTGGATTTTGGCAGTGATATCTTAGACTGGACACCCAAAGCACAACAACAAAAGCTACTCTGGGCCCCTCAGAGTAGACAAATGGGACCATATCACCCACTTAAACTTCTGCACATCAAAGGAAGCAATGAACAGAGTGAAAAGGGAACCTACGGAATGGGAGAAAATGATTGGAAATTATATATCTGATAAGAGGTTAACATCCAGAATATATAAAGAACTTGTACAACTCAACAACAAAAACATAAGTAACCAAATTTTTAAAATAGACTTGTCACCAAAAAATGGATTAGACCACAATAAAGCTGGAAAAAAAACCCCCAGAAAATCAAAGAAAAAAAAATGGGCAAAGGACCCGAATAGATATATCTCCAAAGAAGATATACACATAGCCAACAGGCATATGAAAACATGATCAACATCTTTAATCATTAGAGAAATGCAAGTCAAAACCACAATGAAATATCACCTCATATACATTAAAATGGTCACTATAGAAAAAACAGAAAATAACAAGTTTTGATGAGAATGTAGAAAAACTGGAACATTGGTACAATAATGGTTGAAATATAAAATGGTACAGCTACTACAGAAAATAGTATGCAAGTTCCTCTAAAAACTGAATTAGCATATGGTCTAGCAACTTCTAGGTATATATACAAAAGGACTGGAAGCAGGATCAAAACACATCCTGCGTGCACTGCAGCATTATTCACAATAGCGAAGAGGTGAGACATCCATCAGCAAATAGATAGATTAACAAAATATGGCACATATACACAAGAGAGTATCACTTAGCTTTGAAAAAGGAAATCCTGTTACATGCTATAATGTGGATAAAACTTAAGGACATTTATGCTGAGTGAAATAAGCCAGTTACAAAAGGGCAAATACTGTATGATTCAACTTTATAAAATATCTAGAGTCATCAAAATCAAGAAGCAGACAGTAGAACTGTGTCTGTCAGGGCTGGGGCTGGGAAATGGGCAGTGGCCGGTCCACTGGCCTAGAGGCCGAGTCTGCACGATGAAAGAGCTCTAGAGATCTTGTTCGATACAACAGTGTGAGCGAGCGCACTCAACAGCGCCAAACCGCACACGCAAAAGCAGTTCAGAGAAAAAACGGTTAAGAGAATAAATTTTACATTGTTTTTTATCAAGATTAAAAATTTAAAAATATACCCCACCACCACCACAGCCAAAAATAAGAAAAAAAATTTAAAAATATATAAAGCTTACTGGAACACACACAAATCCAATTAATTATAATATTTTGTAACTCCAGAGGGATTTTTCTCTGTCAAAGACTTACTTTCTGAATTTCACAAGACTAAGCTTTTTTCCTGCTGAAGGATACTCTTAATATCCTGGTATGCTTCTGAGCTTTCATTTCCTGATTTATTAGTTTTTTAAATGAGGCTGAAAGCTCAGGCCTGGAAAAAAGACACCCAGATCATGTGGATCTTAGTATTCTTTGAAAAATATAAACTTAAGTTTTGAGTATGTAATACAGTCAAAGTCAAAAGGTGTGAAAGGGTGCACACATGGTAAAAAGGCTCCCACACAGCTCCCCTTTGTGGACATAACCAGTGTCACCAGTTTCTTGTGCATCTCTCCAGAAAGATCACGTATACACAAGGAATTAACGCTGGCGTCTAAAATCACACTGTCTTGGCTGCACAGACTCTTACTCTTGGCTTAGGGCAAGAGTAAGGTCAGATAATAATCCTTGGGCTGGATGATCAGGGTTTGGGGAGAGCATAGTTATTTACAAGGCTGAATATATTTTCTGAGGAGATTCAGTAAAGAGATGAATTTAAATGTTTTTATTTCCTATTTCAGATCCAAATAAGCTATTATCATCAGAACTTCTCCAACTGGTGAAAAGGACAGGTAAGCACCTGCCACCTATATAATCTTCTGACCCCAAGTTTTTTCCCCTTTTTCCCTCTAAATTTAATATCATCATAAGGGTATTACATGTTCTTTGGATATAAAGAGGAGAAAGAGAGTTACCCTTCATTCTACCACCTAAAACAACACTAACAGTGAGCACCAAGGAGAGCCAGGCCCCAGACGAGGTGTTCATGTAGATTATTGATGCGGACACTGGCCCACAGTGGCCACAGTGTTATGGATGAGACAAGATACATTCACACAGACTACTGAGTCCTGTGGAGGGAAAGGGACAGCATGGCCAGTCTCTCAAGAAGAGAGAACCCCAACCCTTGCCTTGACAAGCTTTTATTGGGTTCAGTTTGCACAGGAATAAAGCTCATCAATCACTGTCAGGCAGAAATGATTAAACAATAGATAACATTAAAAAAAATCTGAGGGCTTATTCTGAGTCAGGGTCAGATAGTTAAAGGACCATAAAACTTTGGGGAACAAACTCACTTCCTGCCTGGCCCCTTATTATTTAAACTGAGGGCATTAGCAAAGTAGGCTTCACAGGATTTTATGTACTCTATCTTAGGCCTGATCACCCTAGGGAACCTGCCCTTTCCAGCTCAGTGTTGCATCCACCACCAGCATTGTTTCAGGCTTAAATCAGGCGGGGAAAGTAAGGCAGCCAAGAAATTAGAAGACTTCTTGCAGACAGGATGAGGACTCAGGCTATGTCAAAGCTGAGGGGCGAGGGTCCATCACCCCCGTTTTCTGTAGCCCCAAGTCCTTCCCCAGGCGCCCCCATGATTGTATCTGTCTTAGGTCGTCCTTCCCTTGGGGAATCTTACTCATCATTGGCTAACTGATCAAGCATTGGGGGCCAGGCAGGGTGGAGCAAAAGGAGCAGAGGCAGCACCCCTGCCAGGGAGATAAGCTTTGTCTCCTTAGTGGCTTAAGGTCCCAAGGTCGCTCACTCAGCCTTCGCCATGTGGGGGTTACAGCTTCTGAAACCAGGCAGGGTGGTTTCCAACAGATTATCTCCATTGTCCAATGACAGTGACAGTAGACGGATGTTGCTTGTCAGCTCCACACACTGAGTACACTGACCCAAAGATTGGGTACTTGCCCACAGATTGGTAGCTCTCACATGGGGGTAATTTTGTTCCCTCCCCTTTCTAGGGGACATCTGGCTGTGTCAGAGGCATTTTTGATAGTCACAATGTGTGGGGGCATAGAGGGAGTACTATTCACATCCAGTGGGTACAAGCCAGGGATGCTGCTTAACATCCTATGATACACAGGACAGCCCCACAAAACAAAGAACTATCTAGCCGAAATGTTAAATGCCATGGCTGAGAAACCCTACTTAAGTAAACAGCTGGTATTAAAAAAGCAAAGTAAGGCATCAGCCTGGTGTTTGGGGGTTTGAAAGCCCCTGCTCTTTCTGTACCACACTACGCTGCTACTTCCCAGGACACTTTCTTCCAGTTTTCCTGCTAGACACAGGTATTTTTTTACACACTGTATTTATATCCTGCTTTTTCTATCCATTAGCCCAAATGATAATCAGTTTCCATGTCACTACAATGTCTTAATAAATTTTACTTGTATTAGATAAAAACATTTTATCAACCAGATATACTATGAATTCTTAAATTATTCCCTAATTATAAAACATTTAGATTGTTTTAAATTTTTTCTTATTATAAGTACTGGACCTTCTCTTTTTTAATTAAAAAAAGCATTAACTTTCAAAGTCAACTTATTTATGTCACAAACCAAAATATGATACGGTTAACTTTACCTTAAACTGTGGCTTTTCAGAAGTGGTTAGTGAAACATCACTGAATAATCTGTAGAGAGAAGGAAAAGAGCAAAAAAAAGTCTTTCTTAAAACAGGTGCACTCTCAGAGGATGATCAAAGCAGAAGGAGATATCTTGAGCCCAGGAAGCTCCCACATTCCCCAGAACTGACCCAACCCACCATTTCTTGTTTACCGACATACTCAAGAAAGTTTCTGGGGCACCCAGTGTGACCTTGGGAAGACCCCCACTCCAGTTACCAGGAGTACTGGGTCAGCTGTGGACTGGGGGTTATTTTCCCACTGAAGGGCAAAAGTTCTTTCATGCTATGTAGTAAATTAATTTACACTTAAAAATTATTTTTGCAAACTGTTGTTTATTATATTATTATTTCCATTTGTTGCAAATTATATATACAATAGGTATTTCTGAACAGAGTAACTAGTTTCCTTTTTTTTTTTTTTTTTTTGGTCCCAGAGGAGGATAAAATTTATTCTGGAGCTCAATAAAAACATGTGGTGGAAAGGAATTGTTTTGATTAGAATCTAATGAGAAAGTGATTTGCTTCTAAGAAAAGTAGTGTTTCTCATGCTCTCTTAAAAAGAAATAGCAGCACTTAGAGTATATCTGCTCTCTCTTCAAAACCATGTTATTGAAAATAGAATGAGGAATTCTGAACTGTTTTAGCTAAAACAGGTTGGAGAGTTTATTTATTTATAATATTTTATTTTTGATTTTAGAGAGAGGGGAAGGGAGGGAGAAAGAGAAGGGGAGAAACATTGATGGGAGAGAGAAACAATGGTTGCATTTCAAACGCACCCCAGGGAAAAGAACCTGCAACCCGGGTATGTGCCCTGACCAGGATTCAAACTGGTGGTGAAACTGAACCAGTGAACTTTTGGTTCATAGAACAATGCCCAACCAACTGAGTCACACTGACTGGGGCTACAGGGAGAGTTTAAATGGCCATTTGGACGGTGACCAAATGTCTGTGAGTCTTTCCTTGAATAGTCCTGCTTTTTAAAAATCAGGAACTATGTGACAAGGAGGAATGACAGGGTTAACCTTTTCCCACCAAGCTCTTTGGGCAGTTCTGGAGGTGGAGACATGATTCTGCCTTCCAAGGGCACAGGTGTGCTCACTTTCAGACAACGCATCTGAACTGGACGTGGTTTACACCTCTCCCAGTGCTCTTCTCAAGGCTGAAGCCCACAGGGTAGAAAGACTTAAGTAAGGAAATGATATTTGGATTCACTTTAGAACTGGAAGATTGGGAGAAAATGCGAGGGCTTGAGGCAGACATATAAACCCAAGTAAATCAATGTGAGTACAGGCTCTTCCCTAACTACAAATGAACCCTGTTCTACAAGTCCGTGAAAATTGTGTTGTTTCCCTAACTGGACCTGTTTCCCGTGTTCACACTGTTATTAACGGTGGCAGTCCCACAGGAGAATGTCACATCCACAGGCCAAGGCTTGGGATGCTCAGCTCCTCACGGCCACAGCAGACCCTCTACAACAAACCTGAACTTCCTGCTGTCTGCTCTGCATTCTAGCCCTATGTACTTCAAGCTGTTCCCTCCCACTTCCCCCATTATTGTTCCCTCAGTACACCCGATCTGTTTACAACAACCCAGTAGAGACACAGTACTGGGTGTGTCACATGGAATGTAATGTTCACAAAACAAAAGCTGAATCATATTAATCATAACTAATATTTAATAAGCACTTAAATGCTAGGCGCTGTACTAGGAATCATCTCTTTAAACCCTCCCAAGAACCCTCTGAGATGAGGCCTATTATTATCCCCATTTTACAAATGAGAAAACTCAGCTCCCAGAGGTTAGGAAACTTGCCCCACGTCACCCAAGTAGGAGTGGTGAAGCTGGGAAGAGGGGGCTGGGAGAGAGGCAAAGGGGAAGAAAATGAGGACATCTGCAATAGTGTCGACAGTAAAAATTAAAAAAAAGAAGTGGTGAAGCTGGATCCACCCCCAGGTCCACCTAACCTCAGACACACCCTACTTAACCACCCTGCTGCCTTTCCAGGGAGGGGCAGAAAATGTACCTGAAGGAAAGGCCCCAAAGTACCATTTCAACCACCTTAATTACCTATTCATAATCCTATTTACAAGGGAGTGTCTCCTGAGCTGCAAGCCTCTAGCACAGTGCCAGTACCTGTCAGACATTTGATAAACATTACCCAGTGAATAAATGAACAAACAAGTGCAGCAGAGGCCGAAAACGTACTGCCTGCCTCACAGAGGCAGACCCTCCAAGGCAAGTGGCTTGTGAACTAGTCACAGCTGTGGCCCGGCGGTGCCCAAAACAGGGTCATGAAGGACAGCTACTTGAGAGGGCCCTCCTTCGGTACTTCCTAAGCGGGGGGCCGCCACACGGACACATACACAATGCTCATTTCAACAGGAAGAGACACACGTGAAAACGAGGCTGAGGTCAAAGAAGAGCAATCAGACTAAGGTACCAGAGAGGTCACAAGGAAAGGCTGTGATATCATGCTGCAAGTGACTGTCAGCAAAGTGGTCTCTTGGACTCTGCAAGTTACGAAGATAACAACCAAGGTGTATGATTGACTTACGGCATCTGTAAGAGCCGGGAGACGGTAGGCATGCCATTTTTACAGGCTTCACAAGACAGCGTAGACTCCAACACGGCCACTTGAAATGAACAGATACACAGTTTAGTTCCACAGAACATGCTGGCAAATCCACTTGGTGATAAAGAGTTTGACAGCGCTTTGCAACAACTGTCTGTAGGCTGATAAGGACAGTGTCAAAACTCCACTCGAGACAGATGGTGAACGTGGCAACGGGGAATGCTGGCAACACCGATGTTACCGAGGACTCAAACTAAGCGGGTTAGAAACCACACGCTGACAGACAGCTAAGTATAGTTCAAAGATAAATGGAGGAAGGATTCGAGATATCATTCATAAAAGTGTTTGCTCTCAAAAAAAGACATAAACACTAAACAGAAGTAAAAATTTTGAACTCAAAAGACATTTTGCTGTTTGCCTGCTTTTAATCAAAACTAGCATGCAAAATGTCAATTGTTGATACCTCATCATCCAACACCTTGGCCGATATAAACACAAGCACCCAGATTTTCCTACCCACAGGTCACTGTTCAGTTTCAGCTGTTCAAACTCAACACAAAGCAGTCTCAGAGCCTGTTCTCTTGCACCAACTCAAGCTTGGTGGAGGGCTGCATACCTTCACGGCACAGTGGTCCAAGCACCACCCTCCACTCTCCTCTCTGTGCTCTAGCAGTGAGTTCTGAGCTGGCTGTGAGGGGATGAGTCTTCACAAGTTCCTCCATCTCTCCTTCCTCATGATGCCTCCCGCCAGTCCCCCAGCTCTCCTCAGCCCCTCAGGTACTGCTGGAAGAGCTCCTGGATCTGATTTGCCGGTGTCTGCCTTCCTGCCTGCCTTCCCCAGCTCTAGGCCTGCTAGGCTCCTACCTCCCAGGTATCTGCCCATGGCTCCCTTGTTCCTTGCCTTGGTCTGACTCCTGACACCTGCCAGAGCCCTCAAGTTTGGCTTCAAATTGTCTGACCCTGGCTTCTCTTTCTAGATCCGATTCAGTCTGGCCGTACTGCTCTTTGCACGCTCCTGCTTTTAAAATTCTAATGTCTGTTACAAAAATTCCCGTTTCAGACAGCCTGACAGGTGGACACACCATGTGAATTTTCAATGAAGTGCATTTAAGTAAATTACTCAGATCTCCTTAGCTTTTAAATTGGATAAGAATTTCTGGCTGTAGAGCAGGACAACTTCCTCTGGGTCTTTCCTGGATTCTAGAAAGGGGGTGAGTAGGGCCCAGAAGACCCCTCCAAACCCCATACTGACCCACAGCCATAGACGGGGCAGGAGGGAAAGAGTCTACAGGCACCGAGTCTGGAGGTCGTCCGTAGGTCATTTCATACAGTAAGTGGCCAAAGCAGTGGACGTCCACACTTTCCAACGTCTGTTAAAGAAGAGAGAGTAGTGGCACAATCCTCTTTCAGTTTGGTTTTGTGAATCCCAATGCCCCTGTCCTCAGCTTCCACTGAGAAACAAGGCCCAAGGTGACCCCACTCATTGGTAGTGAAAACACAACTCCAAAGCCTTTTGTAAAAGTTCACAAGGCATTGCTCTGACCAAAGGTCTTGGTCCTGCCCTCCACGGTCTTCCAATAAGTGACTCTATGCCCTTCATTTTTCCCATCTACCATTTCCGCTTAGCCTCTTGGAGATTCAGCAATGCTCTCTGTAGGAGAAACTGGCCAACAGGTATGGCCTACCCCAACCGTACCATTCACTGATTCATGCATATTTCTTACAGGGATCTGGTCATAGGGATAATTTATACATCAAGGTGAACCTGCTGTTTCATTACCATCAGCAACTTACATTGATTTTCCTGAACTGTGAGAAATAAGATCGGTAGAAGGAAGGAAGGCCCAATAAAGAATTCTCAAGGTCTAGCAGCCGGCAAGTGTCCCCATCCAGCATCACGTTTGAGGCGTGCAGATGCCCGTAAGGAAATCCCTTGTCATGTAGAAACTTCAGTACCTATTTAAAAATATGTACGGGTTACATTTCGCCCAACTTATTCAGATATAAGGTTAAACTTTAGTTTTTTGAGTCAATGTATTTTCGAACAAAATCGAACAGTTCACTGGGGAGATTCCTAAAGAAAATTGCCACCTCCATCCATTTTTCTGGAAAAAGATGTGATGCTGAATGCTTCCCAGCTGTGAGATGCAACTCAAAGCCAGATCCCTCATTTCCACAGAATAGAGAAACAGCTTGCATCTGCTTGGGGTTAATAGCTTTACGCCAAAAGCCTCTACTTTAATCACTTCCTCACCCTAACGGGCCAAGTCCTCTTCATGGCAAAGTCCAATCCTCCAGCACAGAGGAGTAAAGCTATCATGTCAGTGCTTGATAGGGGCTGAGTTGAAAACATCACCTTAGAATATATTTGGCTGTTGATTAATAGAAACATATGATAGGCTCCCAAAAAGAGAAGCAAACATTTAATAAAAGTGGCTCACCCAGTAATAAAGGTGGCCAGGACATTCCACTGAGGACTGGAAACAAATGTTTCAACTTCTCTTTTTATTTTTATTTGTTTTTCAAGATTTTATTTATTTATTTTTAGAGGGAGGGTAAGGGAGGAAGAAAGAGAGGGAGAGAAACATTGATGTGAGAGAGAAACATTGATCAGATGCCTCTTGCACACCCCCAACTGAGCACCAGGCCCACAATCCAGGCATGTGCCCTGACAGGGAATTAAACTGGCGACCTTTCGGTTTACAGGACGATGCCCAACCCACTAAGCCACACCAGTCAGGGCTCTATTTGTTTTGTTTTTAATCTCATTCTCAACTTACAATGTACAAAATATGTTAGTAGTAGTACATGCATGTAACAGTTACATACACACAGCATTGGGGGAGGGTTCTCCTGAAATTGTCTTCACTGCCAGGGTTGCACAACCCAAGTAGATCAGAGAATACTGTTCTAGAGAGTGGTGTGGTAAAAGCTTTTCATGCTCATTATACTTCAGTAAGGGAGCCCTACGGTTATATATATAATAAAATCAAGAATTTTGTCACAAAGATAAGGATTGACCGAAAATAACACAAAAGTTGGTACCCACATAGTTAAGTTTTAACAATCAGACACTAAAGTCCAGTAGCTAAGCTTTTTGGAATTTTATATTTCTAAATTAGTCTTAATCTCAAACATTTACTTTTTGGGGTCAAATATATCAATGCCATCAGTTTATAAACAATCAAATGACTTAAATTATTGGGGATATTGCTTAATAACATTCCCAAAAGAATATTGGAACGCTGGGTGAAATTCCAGTGCAACTTAAAAATTAAATACCTCTTACCTCTAATATTTGCCGCCCATATGTTTTTATTTGCTGAAGTTCAAGGCCCTGGATCTTCTTAGGGTTGCAGTACTTCTTTAAGAATGGGTCTTTTGGTTTTGACTTTGGAAAAGAACAAAGAGCACGTAAGAGAGAAGCGGAAGGGTCGACATCTGCACACGGGCTCCCTGACAGGCAGGACTCTGTGGAAACGGGGGCACCAGACTGTAGGCATGGGTGTTTAAAGGGCAAGGCTGTGCAGCTGATGGAAAGAGGCAACCTGGGTTTTGGCCCATGTCTAGTCCAGTGAAGATGTGCCTGGTCTTGGCCTCAGCCAACCTCCAAGTCTTATATACTGTTAGAATTTTTCACTATTTTATTTATTTATTTTTTTATAAAGTAATTTTTTTTAAAGATTTTATTTATTTATTTTTAGAGAAGGAAGGGAGAGGGGGAGGGAGAGAGAGAAACATCAATGTGCGGTTGCTGGGGGACATGGCCTGCAACCCAGGCATGTGCCCTGACTGGGAATCGAACCTGTGATGCCTGGTTCGCAGCCCGCGCTCAATCCACTGAGCTACACCAGCCAGGGCTGAATTTTTCACTATTTTAAAAAAAATTTTCTCCAACTTTGAGATAGTTTAGTGTAGCATTGTTAAACTGATCACAAACCACAATGCAATGGACATAATCATTAAATGTTGAACCTTCCCCCATGTGGGGAAAGCAACGCTTTTTAACTACACTGCATAGTTTTTATTACTAAAATCAAAATAAATTCCAAATAAAATTAAAATAGCATCCTTAGGGCCTAGCTTCTGGAACCTCAGGGATCAAGTGTCCATAATAGGTTTTAAAGGGATTTGTTAATTTCTTTATGACCATTAACTTGTACCAAAAGTACCTTGTAGATCAGGTCCTTCAAAGTTCCTTTTTCATTAAACATCCTAATAAGCAATGCTGAGGATTCATTAGCTGTGGCAAAGGTAACTCGATAGATATATGGATGCTGGCAAAACAAAAAAGAAATTCACATTTATTTGCATCCAAATCTGGATATGCAGAGTCAAGTACCATCTCAGTAGTTTAGCTGTGTACAAATGTGAGCATACTCTCTGGACACACAGCCTTTTCAAGTTATTAGATGAGCAACTCTGACATCGTTCTTTAGATGAGAGAAGGAACATAAACAATACTGACAAGAGGAAGTGGGTAACTGATGTGGTCAACTTTACATGGAAGGCATCTATTTTGGTATGCATGTTTCTCATAGTTGAGGCAAAACTGTGATGGAAGAAAGGGAAAGTCTGAATTTCTGCAATAGTAATTTTAATATTCTGCCTATGTAAATCAGTAAAAAATAATCTGAATCCTAGAACAGCCAAGTGGGGGCCAGGAAAAATGTATCTTCATTCACAGCTTTGCCTGACATTCCACACTGTTGCACTGTGCCAAGCCAAGGGGCCTGACAGCCAGAAAACAAGCACAAGTAGCATTTGTGGGGATGGTGGCCCTTTTCCAAAGCACCTAGCATGACTCTTCCTGCCCTTCTCCTGGAGAATGCAATGTGATATTCACAGCATCCTCCTGAGATGGGGACTGACGTCAACCAAGTGGTTTGGGGAGTAAGACAAATTATTAAGGACTGAAAAGAAAGCATTCATATGACCTGAAATTTTGGTTACATCAACCAACTGGCTCTGGACAGGTATTACAATGTCCTTTAGCTGAAAGAAGTACCATGAAAATTTAAACACAAGGGTGTCGAGCTATGCAAAGATTTAGGGGGCAGGGACTGAATGGGTTGAGGGTTGAAAGGGTGTACCCAGGGAAGGGCAGTAATTGATCATGAAGTTTCTCTTGACCATCACATCGAAATGATTGCTGGTGACATTTTAATAACTTTCCTGAAATATAACTCACATAGCATTATGATTCACTTATTTAAAGTGTACAAGTCCATGGTTTTCAGTATATTCAGAGTTGTGCAACTATCATACAATCTAATTTTCAAACACTTCATCACCCCCAAATAAACCCAAGGAATAAAATAAAAATCCTTGAGTTCTACAGATACAAAGAAGGAAGGATAGGAAGCTATTCCCTACAGTAGAATGCCCACTAATAAACACAAGAGAAATGATGGGATTAGAAAAGCTCAATGAATGCTAAAACTAGTGGGTTTGATAAGGAAAGGGATGTTTATATAGTCTCAAGATATCTCCCTATAATTACTTACTGATTAACTCTAGTTCTTTACTAGAAAATAATTAAGAATGAATGCGGAGTTCCGGCCAAGATGGAGGCATAGGCAGTCGCATTGTGCTTCCTCGCACAACCAAAACTAAAGACAACAAAAATTGAGAAACAAGAATCAACCAGAACAGAGAGAAATTAACTGAACAGAAGTCGGGCTCCAGTACATCCAGACCGGTAAGGAGCAGCAGCGTCAGAGGCCTGCGGACAGGGGTCGAGGGGTCCCGGCGGGAAGAAACGCTGGCTGGCAGGCGCAGGCGCGCAGGGCGCAGACGGCAGCGGACGGACCAGTGGCGGACCCTGGGCGCAGAGGCGACTGGCAGACCCAGTGAGGGGCGCAGGGCAGCTGGCTGTCTGCAGCCACACGTTAGCACAAACTAAGCGAAAACGGGCAGAGCCGCCAGGTTTCAAAGCTTAAGAGCCCTGTCTGGGAGTTGAGGCTGGGAGACTCGCTCAGCCTCACAGGAGACTTCTCCGAGAGGCCCACAGAGTCCAAGAAAGTGCACAAGCCCACTGCCCGGGAGCCAGCACAGCAAGGGCCCAATTTGCTTGTGGGAGGCAGTGGAGGGGACGGAAGTCCTAGAAAGAGCGGGGCAGGCGCTATTGTTCCCTCTCAGGCCCCGCCCCCACATACAACGTCACAACCCAGCGACTGGGGTGCCCTGCCCTGGTGAACACCTAAGGCTCTGTCGCCCTTACGAAACAGCCGCAACCAAACCAAAGGAAAATAAAAAAGATGGCTCAAACAGATTTGAAAGCCCAGAACCAATTTTTTTAAGTGACCAAGAGATAGCAGAATTACCAGATGCACAGTTCAAAGCACTGGTGATCAGGAAGCTCACAGAATTGGTAGACTTTGGACATAAATTAGATGAACAAATGCAGGCTACAAAAAGAGAAATGAAGGAAAACTCACAGGGAACCAATGGTGAGGGACAGAAAACTGGGACTCAAATCAATGGAGCGGACCAGAAGGAAGAAAGGAACAACCAAACAGAAAAGAATGAAGAAACAAGAATTCAAAAAACTGAGGAGAGGCTTAGGGACCTCCAGGACACCTTTAAACGTTCCAACATCCGAATTATAGGGGTACCAGAAGGGGAAGAGGAAAAGCAACAAATTGAGAA